>JARKIA010000222.1:0-296618 GCA_029289565.1 Mycena galericulata
CGTGTTTTTGGGGCGGGATTGCGGGAGAGGGGAGGATCAAGGGTGTGGCGGAGATGCGGGCGGTTGCAGAGGGTGAGTCGGCGTCTCGTCTCCATCACCTTCAATCCCATTGTATAAACGCTAACGTAACCCGCAGGTGCGACCGGCCCAGCGGGCGGGCGGTACCACTCGCAGTATTCGATCGCGGGGCAGTATCTGCGCAGCGCGGACGGGGCGTGGGCGAGGGCATGGGTGCCGGAGGGGCTTATTGGAGGTGTCGGCACGCATGGGGGGTGCGCAGACGACGCCGGCGAGGTTTGGGGTCGGCGGGTGGTTTGGGCTCGTTGCGGTCGTGCTGTGCGCCGGGGTGGTTAGTGGGGTTGCGGAGGCGCTTGTGAGTTTTTGTTTTCGTTTCGGACGCGTGGCGTGGGGAAATGGGAGCATCGTGTCCTTGTCCGCGCCTGCGTTTCCTGGCTGCTGGCGACCCTCACCCCTCACGCGATGGGTCTCACCTTCGCGTCCTTCCTTCTCTCCCCTTTACCCTTCCCCGCCGCTAATACGCCTCTCTCTTTTTAGACGTCGGCGGCCTTGACGACAACCTCACGCGGCCGATCATCTCTGGCGCGGGCCCTCATGCTGTTCTTCCGCGTGTGGGGGTGGGCGGTGGGCGCTGCATGAGCCACAAATGCCGGTGTCCCCCCTCGCTCCTCCCCCCTGACAGCTGCCCTCCACTAATAGACTTCGCCCGCCTCTGCTCCGTCTCTGCCTACCCTCACACACACCCTCCGCCCCCGCCCCCGACCAATAGATCTCCCATATTGCTCCTCGCATCTCCACTTCACCTCATCCTCGTCCTTCTTCTGATTCACATTCCCATCTATCTTATTCATTCCACGTCTCTTTTTTCGCACCGATCTACATCCATCATCTATCCCGCCATCCATCTACTCTCTACGATCGACTATCGACTACATCCGCACAGTAGATACATACTCCTCTACACTTCCTTCTACGCTTATTTTGCACGTTGCACGCCTTGACGATCCACTAATGCTTGTTGCTTAAGCTTCTTGGAAGGGGAGGGGAAACATACTTCCTATTCCATGATACTGCCGGGGGGAAGGATGGGTGGAAACGTAAAGGAATCCGAAGTAACAAGGGGAGGCAAAGCGGGGAAAAGTAGCTCGTATTCCACGACGTTAATGTCAGCTTATGCCGGTCTCAATAAACAGACTACAGTATGTACGACGGCTGAAGGCTGTCTGACAGATGCGTCTTATTGCGGCCGAAAAGGCAAGATAGGCGCTCGTCACGTCGTGTCCCATCTTGCTCGAATGCATCGTAGCCTCATCATTCCCGAAATCGTTGAGCTCATCTTTACGCATTTACGGGGCGACAATCCGGGGGAGCTGGTTCTCAACCAGAAATATTTCGCCTATCTGGCGAGAACTTGCAGGGCGTTCCAGCATCCGGCGCTAGATATCCTGTGGAGCGAGCAGGACACACTCCAGAACGTGCTGAAATGCCTTCCGTCGCATCTATGGGAACTTAAACGTGAAAAAACTCTCGTCACGATAGGCTCCGGTCCAGATGCCAGGAGCAACTCGTACTGGAAGACTGTGCTGGTGAGTTTAAAATCGTCCTATGTATGTCGGTACCAATTCATATGATTTGCTTCTCTAGCGTCTCATTGAGCCCATTCGACCAGCTGACTGGAATATCCCCTTGAAGTACGCGCGCCGCATACGGGTGTTGAAATTACCCCACCAGTGGCAGAGCGGCCCCAGCGCAGCTCCTTCTTCTGCAGTATTCGATACAATCGCCGCTTCTCTTCCTCAAGACCACCTTTGTCCCAACCTCCGCGACATATCCTTGGACCTGGTGGACACGTCCCTGTTCCCGTACATCCATCTCCTCCTTGGTCGAAAAATTATAGCCGTCAAGATCTCATTTCCGAATGAGGATTCTGAGTCTCTGCCCCAACTACTCCCCACTCTGAAACCTTGCCTTTCAGAGCTTAAAAGACTTACCCTGACTGACGACCATGATGATTTTTACTTGGATTGTCGCACCGTATCCGACATCGTAATGCATCTGGGCCGAATCGAGGAGCTTACTGTCGACAAATTAAATCGAAAGGCCTTCGAGCATCTTTCTCGGCTTTCTACCCTGAGATCGTTGGATCTGAAATACCCATCTTTGGAGGATTTGGGCACGTCCCCGAGTTCTCCCGACGGCCGGTCCAGATACCAGCCTTTCCCCGCTCTCCGCCAAGTGCACTTCCGACAAGGAATCGACTACGCCATCGAGTTCGTCGTCTTGTTGTCGGACTGTTGTCTAGACACCTTTGGGATTGTTTGTGACGGCAATTTTTTGTCGACAGCCATCCTGGGTCGTCTATGCAAAGCTCTTGGGAGCCACGTGTTGCACTCTGCTCTCGAATATCTCTCCATTCAGACCGAGTTGGACATGCCAACGCCGCGTATGATTGCGTCGAATGATTTGATCACCGTCCATGAACTTGCGCCCCTCCTATCCTTCGAAAATCTCACTAAACTGGACCTCGATATACCCTGGGGCTTTGATATTGACGACAATGCCGCATCGGACATGGCCCGAGCATGGCCGAAGCTCATCACAATTAGGATAACTGCATACCAGAGCCCGCCCAGCATGACATTGGACGGGCTGCGCGCTTTCGCGATTCACTGCAAATATTTGACGTACTTCTCCATCCCACTCAACGCGTCCACAATCCCACCTTTTGATCAAACAAGGGTTTCACAGGACAGGCTCTCCGTTTTGAATGTCCGTTCTTCCCCGATATCTGACCCGCACGCTGTGGCGCGATTTCTGTCTGGAATTTTTCCGAAACTCGTCAAAATTAGCCCAGGCTCCCGTGGGAATAGAGACGCTGGAGCAAACTGGGCTCAGTCTAAGTGGAAATTGGTCGAAGAGATGGTTCCAACCATTGCTGCTGTCCGCCGAGAAGAGGAAGAGTATTGGGTGCAAAAACTTTCGAAATGATAGGTTTCTCACTCTGCAACTGATCGCAGAATGTACCTTCTAGTTGAAAAATACTCAATACACAGAAGCAGGGTCTTGTTGGAAACACCTATTGTCAGATAGTGAATCTACATTATAATGAACCTGTGGGGCTGCCAGCGCTGCTCGTCCAACTCTGGGAGACTTCATTCGGTGAGATATAGCGGGCACACACTAGCAGCTCATGCAATACGGGTACAACTGTGACAGAATTCAGCCGGATTCAAATGAACAGAACCAGGTAGTTCGGAGAGTTTGGGGCTGTGGGCGGAACAAATATTTCTTGCAGCCGTATAGTACCTTGGAGGGAAAGAGAAAGGAATCAGATAACGGTGGAAGCCTGCGTAGTTTCAATAAGAACGGTCATAAATACAGAACGCTCATAAAATCTTCGCCTCGTGTGGGAGTATGCAGTCAAGCGACTGAGTGATGCGAACCATGCTTCCCCAGTTTGTACGACGTAAAGTTGATACCTGGACACTCTTTCCCCAATAGCCCTGCCAGATCTGTCGAGGATATATGGTTGATTAAGGCCACCTCCCTCAAACCCCGAAACAACCGCAACCATTTGGCCAGCGATGCAGGATTCCGGATTGCCCCAAACGTGAACCACAAGCGCAGATCCGTGACATGCGGCACATCGCTCTCGGGCGCCCTTGCCGGGCCCACGCCCATCGCGTTCCACGGGCACCAGCTACTACCGATATGCAGCGTGAGTTTGGAGAGGGCAGGCCGCCGAGCGATGCCGTGCAGCGCATTGCGGTAGTCGTCTAGGATGGAGGTGCTGTTATGCAGCTCGATGGATGCGGTGGTGAACTGTGGGAAGGGGTGTGCCGAGGCGAGCACCCACGCGACGAGATTCATGCCTCCAAACACGTTCTCGAGCTGCGGCAGCGCGTCAGGCGGAAGCGGGTCGCGCTGGGTCTTTGTGCTAGAATTGAGGGCTTTTCCATGGTGTGGAGGCCCTGGGAGGCGCAGCTGCCGTAGAGTGGGATGGCGGCGGAGGAACGTGAGCAGTGAAGAGGCGGAAATGGTGGAGAGCGCGGCCTCTACGCTTTGGAGGAGCGGGAGCTGTATATTCTCGAAGATCGCGCTCATCTCGAGGTTGGAGAGTCTGAGGTTGGATGGGAAGCGCAGGCTGAAAACACCTGACGCCTGGAGCACAATGAGGGTACCGATCGGGTTAGGAGCGTCGAATGCCCGAATGGAAATGCTTGGGATAACACCCCCCACCCGCATGAGAGGGAATATCAACATCTTCTCGCGAAAGTCTTGATCGCCAATTAACGGACCTTTCCTGTCCGACCAGAGGGCACCTATAACGGAGAACCATCGGTACACAGCACGCGACGGGCGAATAATGGATACTGGAAGCGGGGAAATGACCACGGATAGCCGTGAGCGGGAAGCCGATGTTACGCTGAGCACCATCCCCTCCAGGTCGCCGTGGTTAATTGCTGCCCTCTCCGCGCGCGAAAGCCGCGGGGGGAACTCCAAGTCTATCGACCTGATAGGCGGGAGTCTTTGTACGAGATTAATGAGGCCGCGTACATCCCGGTCCAGCTGCTCCCTGTTGTCGAATCTCAAACGCAGTTCATCTACACCAGTGATGAAGCGGGCGATCAGCAAGGCCTTGAAAGCTCCACTAGTAGATAACGGTGGAAACGAGTGCGTGGAGATGTCATTTTCAGTTATTCCGTAGCGCCCGAGATAGGACAATAGGGCAAGTTCATGGATGTGCTTTGAGACACATGTCAGGGAGAGTAGCTCCGTGTCCGTAAGATGCTGCAAGATTTCCAGGATTACCTCGTCGGAGAACCACTGCCGAAGAGTGTTGGGGGCGTCTGGGGTCAGAAACATGGATCGTGCGGCCGCCGTAAATCTGCGAAGGAGAAGGAATGGAACAGGTCAGACAAGTGGCAGAGGAAGATGAAAGTGAAGATGATCAGTTGTCGGCCGGAACGGAGTCGGTCCTTCGTGGAGGATCGCTACCAATAGGCGCTCAGCGCTCAGCCAAATTTAACCAAATTTGGCGCGTATTTTTACTTTCGATGGCACGTTTTTCTCAGAAAGCGCCAAGTTCTGTCTCTAGTGCATACGATACGTGAGCCATACAATTTTCCCCAACAAATCGGACTCGCGGCTTCAATTGAAGTTCAAACTGAACTCCGGAGTTTTTATTGTTCAAACTCCCCACTGGCAGAGTGCTACATGGATTTGCATGTTTCTGGATGAATCTCAAATCCAGGACCATGCCACATTGGGTTTTCGAAAAGCGCTCGATAGAATACCCAGACAGGCATTTGTTGAATGAGATGTAGAAGGAGAATGCAACAAAATTCAAAATCTCTCCTGACCACTCAGACTTCCTTCGGTACAGTACCATGCGAGTATAATACACCCTCCCCCCCCAATGAACTTAAATCTGTCGATGATTTCAAACCAACAGGTTTGGCAACCTCTAAAAACTGTGTCATGCGAGTTCTCGACATTCCTAGTCAACACTTTTGATATCGATGAGAAGCACACGAGCGAGGGCAAATGTATATGAACCACTAGCCAAGCTGTTTATCCTTCAAAGAATTCCCCCTTTGATTAACTTAGTATCGATTCAGGATCAGGTCTATTCATTTCTCCGGGACGGGAGGCGCAGAAAGCTTGTATCGCGGGAGGGCCAGCGAATCGGCGGCGGCGGAAGTCGACGAATCGAAGCCGTCTTTTTCCTGCAGAGTGCGAGCGGCCTCGTAATGATGCGACTCCCACGAGCGGCCAGAGCCACGCGCACTGAACCACGCCTCGTAGTGGAAATGCGAGGGAACATCAGCTGTATTCCCGTCCGGGTGAGTTGACCAGAATGTAATTGGTCGGGATACGCGGCCGCGGCCATCGACTGGGATATTCTCGACAAAGACGTAGATCTTCAAGGGCAGGTCGTCAATTTCGTATGTCCCAGCTTCGGGCACGAGCTGCCAATCGAGGTTGACGAAAAATAGCTCGGCTGCATGAAATAATCAGACTCATTGTTCATGTAGTATATGGTGGGGAAGATTACCGATCAGCATATCTTCGCAGCCCCACCCGTGCTCGAATACATCCGATTGACTGAGCAGTGAATGCGCCTGCATCAACCAGCCAGCACGATGCGCCTCGCGCTCCGGGACGGGCATGTACACACTCCCATAACACGAGAGGTAATACCCGGGTTCCGAACGATCGGGTTTCAGGTCCACCTCGAAGCTGGAGATACCACCTGAGCATGGGTGACGAAGAAAAGCATAGTCAAGTACCGCGTCCATCCGCCAGGTAGCTCTTCAAAGACGCCATTCCGCGTCGCCCAATCTTCGACGATTATCTCGGTATCGGAGTCAGATATCTCGGCAATGGTATGGACCACCTCGAGCTCGCCCGGGCGTTGGAGATAGATGGAGCCCATTTTTAGATGAGGGAAGTTCACGCCTTTGAGTAGGAGCCCGCGGTATCTCGAGAGAATGCCAATCGTCGAACAGAACAAAAGCGGAGACTCGTGCGGCTCCCGTCGACAGGCTCTCGGAGAAACAAGCGCATTCGAGCTCTCAAAAATTGCAGGTACCTGCGGAACTCTGGCGAGACATCCGCAGGAGCTGAACCACGCATGCACCGGACCACCGAGCTGTTTTTCCTGCAGCAAAACAATTATTGGTGGTTCCTATAATCCGAAAACCAACGATATTCACCGAAATCGAGACATCGGGCATAGTAGTATTGTTCAAGTTGTACGGTAGATGCGAGATCACGAGCGAGCCAGTTGATCGTGAAATCAATGCCAAGTCTGCGACCGTCTCGCGATAATCCGTGTCTCCGACCCCGATGACCGTAGCGATGTGGAGAAATACAGACTGACATTCATGATTAGCTCAAAACGGGAATTTTGGGATGAGCACGAACTGTGAAGTTACGAATCTGTCGCGGAAGCGATTAATAATGAGAGTAAGATATAGATAACGGACAGACGAGGTTCAGTTCGAAATGGATGATTCGGACGGGTGAGTTGAGAGTAGCTGCGTAGATATCGATAGGGACCAGCTCTAATGTGAGCGGTGGTCAGCGAGGGAAGCAAGGAGAAATTTAGCACTACCATCGTGGAATATAAGAGCTTGCAAGCGCGGGGACTTGCACATTCCATAGATTTGGGCGATTCCTGGGACACTTGACGGAGGTCGTATCAATGTGAGTGAAGCATCGATACGTCACCTACCGAAGATGCGCCGAAAATAATTCAAGATCTCGCCTCCACATCTGTTCTGCGAGTATGAGCCTGTGTGAAATCCCGGGACGACGGAGCCCAACCTGATCTGCATGCTCTCCGTCATAGACACGCGCCGTCGCCACCTTCGCGGATCCCACCTTCGCCCCATACATCCGTACCTTCACACACTTTTGGTCTGCTTGTGCTTCCCCAACTCGTTGACCGAGAGTCACAATACTGAGATGTACCGTGTCGAAATCCAGATGAAGTTCACTTGGTTTGAACAGGAGAACCTGGGTTTACCGATCAGTATCATCAACCACTCTTCATTGTACATCGTACATCTTCCTCGATATCCTTGAATGAAGCTGCGTGGGACCGCAGATCGTGGGTTATATGCGCGAGGCTCGACTGAACCTCCTGTACACGCTTGTCCGTATCGATGAGCTGGAAGCGCGAACCTATCGCCGCGGCGAGCTATTCATTATCAGTGCCAAAATTCAAGGTTACAGAGCAGGTACCCACCGTCAGATCAGCCCGCAGATCGGCGATCCGCCGAGCAAAATCGTCCACGGCGTCACGAATGCTCTTTGCTTTAAGATACCTTTTGAACCACAGCTTTGATTTCACTCGTTTGTTGAGTTCCACGTCCACTTTCTCGAGATACCTTCACGAAAGTAAGAATTCTGTTCGAGAACTTCGCAAGAGGAAATACCGGAGAAAGTCATTACATAGGGCCGTGAGCCGCACGTCAGAACTCTCTGGGCGCGATTTGAGCTCGTCCGTCAAGAGGCTGGTTAGGTTGATCGCAGACTCTGCGAGGTACTTCATATCCGTTTCGTTCTGTCCGACTCTCTGGAGGATCCATTCATACACGCAGAGCTCGGGTGAAAGTAATTCACACCTCGACAAGATCCAGGAGCGTGGAGACGGCTTCGAAAATTGCTGGGAGACAGGGCACTGGCACCGGGACGAACGTGCTAGTGGACTTGAGTGCCGCCACTAACAGCTTTAGATTGGAGATCCAGTCGATAGACGATGGTCCAGCCTTCGCCGTAGGGCCAGCACGATTCGGCATAGAAAAAGTAGTGTGACCTTGCGTGGGAGTCTGGACGAGGAACGCAGCAAGCTAACACAGCACTGCAGTCCGACTCGTCCGGAACCGGCGCGGTTTTAAGTCGGCTTGCCTCAGTTCTCCGAGCTCCGAGGTCCCAAAATTCAGTCTTGCATATTTTGAAGCTCTCGCTGAGGCTAGGACTTTTCGGGATCCTCAACGAGGTTGCAGTGGGTCGTGGCGCCAAAATTGGAAACAGCGGAGTCTGCGGCCCGGGCTACATCACCTGTTATGCTGCAGCTTTCACAACAAACATCACGTCTCTGCTCTTCCTCCCAGTCTCCTCGTCTCTTCTCTCCGCGGAATGAAATGCACCGCAGCCTCGGCATACCTGAAATACTATATCTCATCTTTGGCGAGCTGCGCGGTGAATATTGTTTCCATGAAGGCCCGCGAAACTTTAAAAGTAGTGATGTCTATGGCTTGGCTTAAAGCCAAAAAGCCAAGAAGCCAAAGCCATGGCTTTGCAAAGCCAAGCCAAGCCAAACTGGTGGCTTGGGGTTGGCTTTGGCTTTGGCTTGGGGTCTGGGAAGCCAAAGCCAGGCCAGAAAGCCCTGGCTTTGACTTGTAGTACAATTGGGATAAGGAGCAATGTTTTGATTTTCATGCAAGCATTCATGTGGGTTTTGAGGAGATTGGGAATGCAGGAAAGCTCACACATATTCAACTGGTAGATTGAGTACTTATTTAACAGTTCCACATCGGGTTGTATTGATAGTTCCCAGGCATCAGCACAGCCTGATTGTGCATGTTCACAATTTTATATCTATCTTCAGTCTCTCAATGAATATAAAGATGCTTGAGCCATTTTACAGGTGAGTAGGACCAGTTTTCTGACCTTTCCCAACCTCCACAACCGTGGGAATCTTTTGATCTACAGCCATGGCTTAAGCCAAAGCCAAGCCAAGCCAAGCCACGTCCCATGGCTTTGGCTTTGGCTTCAGGTTTCTCAAGCCAAAGCCAGATGAAGCCAAGCCAAAGCCAGGGTTTGAAAGCCAAGCCAAGCCAAAGACATCACTATTTAAAAGCTTGGCTGCTCTTGCGAGAACTTGCAGCAGGACCTTCCAGGATCCTGCCCTCGACTTCCTATGGAACGAACAAGTCACACTTCGCCATTTACTGAAGCTTCTTCCTTCGAATCGATGGGTCGAAGAGTCCTTCGAGCAGAGTCACACTATTCAGAGTCCTATTATTCAGACACATTCGTTCAAGTTGGTGAGTCATCGGACATCTAGTATACCTTTCAAAGGTGCTCGCCGTTTTTCGAATTAACCTCGTTGCTCAGCGCTTGATTGGTCCAACGAAACCAGCAGAATGGGACGTGCCCTCACGTCGCATCCGGACGTTGAGATTGGACTCGTGGAATGCTTTCGAGGTATTCCCAGCTGTTGATGTACTCGAAACACTCGCATCCGGGCTCCCCTGCGACTTTCTCTGCCCCCATCTCCGGAAAATATCTTGGCACCCAGACAGTCACTCTCCCTTCTTCCGTCTTTTCCTCAGCCCAATGATTATCGACGCCGACATCTGGTTTTACCCACCCAGCTCCCATGAATACCTGCTGATGAATTCGATAACGCGGTGTCCGGACCTAAGAAAACTCAATATCAGCGGTCCGGCGGATTCTTTTTTCTGCAGTACAATATCAACGATTTTTTCGGACCTGCAGAGGATTGAAGAGATTTCTCTCTGCTCCCTCGATCGAGCAACCCTCGAGGCTATTTCACACCTGCCGATCCTCCGAGTATTACGCCTTTATGATCCGGAAGTACAAGATCTTGGTCTGCCCTCGATTTCGTCTTCCGGTGAATCCTATCCATTTCCCGCGCTCCGCACAGTGCAAGTCGTCCAAACGACAACCGAATTTTCCATCCAGTTCCTCAACACGCTTCCACATTGTCGTCTGCAGGAATTCCTCCTTAGCATGGACGGTAGCGTCTTACCGACGAAAACTGCCATGGAGCGTCTATACACCACTCTGGCGAGCCGCCTGTCTCGGGCTGCCCTTCAAAAACTCGAGATTGACTTTGTTGACGTGGACATGAACGCAATGCCAGCCGCAGGTGCCTTCGACTTCTTTGTGATCAGCCGCCATGAACTGGAACCATTTTTTCCCTTCGAAAATCTCACCGACGTGATGCTTGTATCACCTGTGGGATTTGATCTCGACGATGCCACTGCGTGGAATATGGCCCGTGCTTGGCCAAGACTCACCAGGTTTGTATTGGAGCCGACCATAGATTCAAGTTTGCATTGCCATCCGTCTAGCATGACGCTCCACGGCCTTCGCGCCTTCGCCATCCACTGCAGAGAATTAGACCGGCTCACAATCACCTTTGAAGCGCTGACGCCGGTCCCGCCATTCGACAACGCTCAGGATACGGCAAGCTCGAAGTGTACATTATCGTTTTTGTGCGTCGGCACGTCACCGATTTGCGACGCACCGACCGTCGCACGATTCCTATTAGGGCTTTTTCCGTACTTGGAGTCCATTAATTCCGCCCATCACTTCTGGGATCAAGAGACCAACGATGACGATGAAACGACGGCCGCGCGTGTCTATGAGGCTCTTTGGAGAGATGCCGCAGCAATGGTCTCGATGCCTCACTGATTGACAGTTGCGTGCCGCGAGAAGAAGACCACAAGTGAGCGGGCATGTTTTATCAAGGGATCGGTCGTTGGTTCGTTATGTGACGTGTCGTGATTCTGGACTGATTTCTTTTTCAGCTTGTTCTTCTTATAATCCGCACTTCGAAAGCATCTATTTATTTCACTACAACCGCAGACGGTGTTCTGCGCCCACGAAAGTCGGTGAATTGTGTCTAAGGTATAAATAAACTTGCGAAGTCTCAAATATGGTCCCATCGCTGAGTTCCCCCCCTATTCTGCAACTTTCCCCATGACTATGGTTCCAAATTCTTGGAAATGAACGCGTTTCTGGAACAGGCCATAATAATATCGTGATTCGCTGGATCACGTGGTCGCGCACCTCTTCCTCTCGACCCACGATGAGCTCAGCTAGACGACGCCGGCGCAGACTGTAGCGTATCTTATCTACGTGCGCTAACTACCATCCGCGCGCGGGCGTTGTACCCGCCTCTTCGAGCTTGCTAAGCAGGGCAAGCTATGAAGTGCGTAGATTATTGATGCTGAGACTTCGGCACCGATTTCACGCTCCTGCACCCCTGCTCCGGCTCGGGCACCGATACCGCGCGATGCTTCTCAATCAAAGCGAGCGCCTCAGCAACCTCGCTATCGTATTGAATTCAATCCTCGTTTCTACTCCTGCCTCGTCTTCGACAAGTCTACGATCCAATTAAAAAAATATGGTACTACTCGTCCTTGTTACCTACTTGCAATTTATGTAAAAGGTGCGTCCTCGCTTCCCCATCTTCACTTCAACTAACTGTCAGTACCTTGTAGGCATTGCTCCATTACAGTACATTTAGTTCGAACTGGACCGCGTGAGGCCTTGGTTCAAGTTGGATTGCATTAATTGCCGGGTCTGTACTGGTCGAAATTACTCACATGTAATTGGCGCGTCCTCACTTTCCCCTCTCACATATCTCAAACTGACCAGGGTCGCGTTGCAGGATCTATGTAAACTTTACTACAATACATTTCCCATGATCTGGACGCAGCGGTTGAGAAGGGTGCCTCAATATCTCAGGGATAAATCGGATGGCGGCACAGCGAGGGATAGACGCTGCTGCCTAGTAGTAGACGGATAGATGGAGCTAAGGAAGTGGTGTATCAATCGCCAGTGAACATTGGGTTACCAACCATCTCAAGAATGGTCCTGAATTTTCTGGGAGCCCCATATTGATACATGATACGATAGACTACTGCTGCGCAGGGGATATTGATGTCGTTCCACGAAAACGATGTTGGCATACAAGGTACGAATTGATATTGTTAAAGCGTCTGGCTCAGCCTGTAAACAAACGCTTCAACTTGGGGTGTAGGGCCGTGGCTTGCCCGGCATGTACTCGAACTTATTTTTTTTCAAAACCATATTTGTTTAATCGGTCCCATGTTGAAGGCTTATTTGCTAGTTTCATTAGATTGTTTTGTGAGCTGTTAGTGGCTGTACACTCATCGGAATTAGGCTCGCATGGGTTCGATCCCTGATGCTGGTATTTTATTGGTGTGTCACTGTCTAGTATTTACTCAGCAGCACAAATACAATGAGGTCTTCGGATGTCAGGTAGATATCTTCACATACCTTGACATGGTTGACTTCATGTGAAAACTAATTTTTTAACCCCGGCCCTCAAGCACTTAGTGATATTTCTTTCTGGCTGCAAGAGCGTGTCTGTGATGCCAGCAAGAGATCAGCACGCAGCATGAGCGGAGCCTTCATAACATATCAGCCTAACTTCTCCGACATTACTGAATCCCTGACTGCCATCTGAGTAGATGTCTCCATGTTTTCAACTTCCAGTCTTAGTCCTTGTCCGGCTCCTCCTCTGGCTCCTTTGTCAACTGAGTTACTGACTCCAATACTCTGAATCTAAATTGAAGTTCTCTGACCAGTGGCTGGAAAGGCAGCACAGCCAGACAAAGTGCTGAGAGATAAAAAAAAAGGGACATAAGTACGAGTTTTGCTAGGCTACAGTCGGAAAGACCAGGCAATCTCCGATCCCAACCGAGCCACATCTGATCCGGAGTTTTTTTGAATTGAATGCTGACCGAAGGTAAGTCACTTCCTGCAAATCTGCACCGATTTTCTTCGATCCTACACACCCTGGGGTCTCACAACTCTGTCCACATGGGTTTTGAGAGTGTCCGAGCTTTACACAGTCCCCGCGAGGTGTAACACGGCAATATGTGGTCGTACCTGGGTGAGCATGTAGGTCATAACTCCTCCAATTCTGGGCCGAATTAGCAGATCAAGCTCTTGCTGCCCCGAATACGAAGCTTCCTGGTAGCGACGGATGCAAACAAGTTCGAGTCAACATCGGTTGTCAAGGTGTCTTAGTAACCTAGTTTGAATTGAACAAAATTTACATTAGCCTCATTAAGATCCTTGTCTCCAGATCCCGGTGGATGAGACATTGCACACTATGAGTCCCACACTACGGCAACAGCCGTGTGCGTAAAGGCATTACCTCGGGGGTGGACATTCCCCCCTTTCCTTTCTGGAGGTCGCGACTCCTCCGAGCTTACGCAGCCTAGCGGGTTAACCCATTGTTAATTGCGCTAACGCTGACATTGTACCACCAAAAAAATACATCAGCCTCATTAGCCTCCCTTTAGTCGCCCAGCGTGCTATGGCAGCAAGTTTAGGGAAGGGTACAAGAGGTGTATAAACTATAGTAACTACACCCCACATTTGTCGTGGTCAGATGCAAGGCGGAGTCATGGACATGTTTGTTGATGTGTTCACCTCCTGTCAAGCATCCGTTATTGCTAATATTAGTCAGAATAACAAATGTAACGCGCTTCACAGCAGAGCCCACTCACTTGGGATTAAAGCAATCATTTTGCGAATCATATCTTCTCTCAGTATCAATTGTGGGTACAAATGCATGCGAGTTTTGCAGACCAATCAGAACAGTGAACCATCGAACAAACATAATCTCGAGGAGCCCCACTGCGGCACCCCCAATTAAATCAACCCAGAAATATTCAGGGTAGCTACAGAGATGCTAATTAACGCTCCTAAATTGTGGGTCCGGTTCAAATAAAATTTTGTGGGCACTAACACGAGCTCTTTTTGAAGAATGATCAGAACAGCCAAACATCGGACAAACAAGTTCTCGGGGAGCCCCACCGTGGCACCCCTGAATAAATCAACCCAGAAATATTCAGGGGAGCTACTGACATGCTACTCAACGTCTCTAAACTGTGTGTCCAGTACAAAAAAAAAAAATCGGGGGTATTAGCTCTTTTTGAAGGTGGATCAGAACGGCCAAATATTAAGCAAACAGTATCTCGGGGAGCCCCACTGTGGAACCCTTGCTTAAATCAACCCAGAAAAATTGAGGGGAGCTACAGAGATGATAATTAACGTTACAAAATTGTGTTTCCAGTTCAAATAAAATTTTGTGGGTACTAATGCAAGCTCTTTTTGCAGATCAATCAGAACAGCCAAACATTGAGCAAACAGGATCTCGGGGAGCCCAACTCGGCGGTATGTTCCAGGTAATACCCATCCAACCTCCATTCTTGCACCTGCAGATCTCCTGTGCAGCAGGCTGATGCGCGCCGTTGGAGAGACACGTACATAACTTCCTGCAGCCACGTAGATATTTTGCGCAGGGTCGGGTTCGAACCACTGCACAAAATACAGTATTGATTCCATAATGCTAAGGACCATTAGAAAAACGCTGAGAAAACATCACAAATTACTGACCGTGGGAACCCAAAGGTGAAGGAAATCTAGGCACAGCCACTATTTTCAATACGTAGGTAGGTAGGCAGGTAGGTAGGTAGGATTACACGGCACGGTCCGAATAACGAACACCGGTTTCCAGGGATTATCCCGGTGTACAAGCAAGCTACTTCCGACCGAATAGCATGCCGCGATGCAGCTGCGGCCGACAGGCCAACCAAAAAGCCTAAGCGGTCTTAGGTATGTTCAAATCGTCGACTTTCGCATTATTTAATTTCTAACCTATGCACAAGGGACTTCAACGTTTCAATTCCGAATCTCGCGCGGCGTAACTTACTGAAAATATTAACTACTGTGCGTAATAGATACATCATAGTAGTATGTATATGGTGTCAAGCGACGTACGTGCCAGTAATTTAACCACTTGATTGGCTATCTTACACACACTGACATACATGGGGGCTACATGCCTCCTTTTACGGGGTATCTACAGTCTCCAGAACGTGCGAACGGCCAATTTTGGACCGCAGCGTGCCAGCGTCAACCGCTGCGCCGACTTGATGCGGCGAATTATCTTTGCCCGGTGTCTGGCGTCTCACCAAGTACTTTCTCAGAGAGACAGCCTCCAACGGGGTCCTCAAGGTACGGAGGAAACAATATTGGCATACATATCACATTCAAGCGCTTCCCGGTACGTGAATTTCATTTGTTAGGCTGGCCGGTGTCCCAAGAGAATTGAGGGATTATTATACTGGGGAGGGAATATTGCATTGTCTCTCGCCGCCATCCCATTCCCCGCGACATGCCAGAGAAGACCTGTTGAAAAATGATGCGTCAACAATATCGGATATAAGTCCGGGGCATTTTGGTTTGTCCGGGGGACCCCGTCCTTTTCAAAACAGTGGATGAATGGCGTGGTATATACACCAAGCTGTGCACCATGGCATCAGTCCGATGTTGATCCATACCGAGAGATAAATACCGCTGCATCGTAAGATATCTCGAATCCAAACTCATATGCATCAAATTGGAGGTGTATATCCGCACGTGGGAGGAAGGTGTTTGCTACGATATCAAGGTGAGACTTGCGCGGTTGTTTTGGCATTCCAAGATCCCTATACATGTCCCCATGTGTGGCTGGCCTGAATGCTTCTGGGAACTGAAACAGTAATAGCGATTAGGAATATACGAGGCTACTGGCAGTGCTGCACGTACCTGATTTGCCGATGCAAAGGGAAACACATGTGCGACCTCCAACCCATTGAAGTTGTATCCCCGAGAACCATCGGGGGCCCGCTGGCCTGAAACACGACACGCCAAGTCCCGCTGGCGAGCATTTGAACGTACAGCATCTTTCTGGAATATATATGCTGAATCCCTCTCCCGATATGAAGACTGTGTCACGTACGCGTGCATCTCCTGCTGCAGTGGTCGTTCCAGTTCGAGAAGCTTTTCTGTGGTCAATAACCGGAAGGTGCGTTTGATATTCCGCGATACGAAGGACTACAGGACATCAGCACCTTCTTCATTTGAAATTATGCTGACAAAACCGACTTTCGCCTCTGGGAGTTCTCTCGACCTGAGCAAGTATGTAGTGACCAGGCCGTATCAGAGTTTGAGAGGCCGGCACTTGTGGAAGCTGGTGTACAGTACTCGGGTGCGGGAAGGTACCAAAGACTCGAGGATCTTGATTCAATGCGAGAAGGCGAAGATCTGAGAAACTAAGCGCACTACTCCAGAACGAATGTGGTTTTGAATCACCTGCGTTGGGTGGGTCCGTGTTGTGCAGGAAATGAATCGGATCTATGCCGTCCATTGTACACATGAATCGCAGCCAGCGATACAATGTCTCAGTTGTCAAGCGTCGGTGGGCGGCGTCAACCCAAACACCTGCGTGAGATCACTAATTTAAGGGCCCGTCATTTTTTTTAAAAAAAAATAGAAAAACTCGCTGGCCACAAGTCCCAGATGGGAAGGGGATCCGTTTGGGTTGCGGTGGGCCGCTTTTGAGTTCCAGATATGGACGTTGCGTTGCTCCTCATTCATATAATGCTGTCGACTGGCCGTGATATTCACTGGCAACTTGTACGCACGCGTGCTCGTAAGTGGGGGTCCAATGTGCCATTATTCCAAGTGCTTAGAGATGGTGGTGGGCGAGTGTAAGTGAGAGGGATTAATTTCACCTGGGAGGCGTCTCTTCCCAAGATATAAGTAGCGACACCCAAGTAAGCAAGGCCAAAGGGGAGACCGATGAACCACATTACTCCTCTTGCAATTGGGTGGGAGATATCAGATTCGATCCCCAGGCTAACGTATTCCCGGCACAATAGAGTGGAGCGCGAACTCGAGGGTTACGTTACCTTCAAACTGTAACCTTAATTGTTTCAATTTTCCGCTAATAATCCGAGCGGACAGACTGCAGCTTCTTTCTGAGTGGATGGATTGGATAGCTTCAGTTGCAAGCTTCAGCTTCTTTATGAACAATAACCCTAATTGTTCTAATTTCCGCTAATTATCCGAGTGGACAGATGGCAGGCCTCAGCTTCTTTACGCACAATAACCTTGATTGTTCCAATTTCCGCCAATTCTCCTATTATACAGATCGGAAAGCTTTCAAAGGCCTCGGCTTCTTTACGAACAATAAAACAATAGACAAAAAAGCAAGTTACTTAGTTGTCAACAAAAGCCTATCGTGAGAAGGTCACAGGTGTCGCCGATACGTGTGCTAACACGTGATTTTCCACGTAATTGCGCGTGGCATATATTAGACTCAGACGAACATCATCGTTATGGCTTCGAACGATCCCCTCCCACCTAGCAATTGTGACGGCGACGATAAACCTCATACCCACGTCCTCTCAGACAAATCTGTGGCCCTAGGGCGTGACACCTTCTTCTTCGCACCCATGGGCCGTTTCCCGATCCGTCTCGTAGCCGGTTGGTGTGGACTTCTTTGTCGATTCATTTGTTGCTTATTTCCTACCCAGGCTTGAACCAGAACCTGACGCCAGTCACAATGGCGACTCTTCAACGTTGGGTGAATCTCATGGCGGGAGATCCAACCGTGTTCTGCATTTGTCCAGTAAATGTGGAACCCTACGGCATCATGTCCTACTCTATATCGCCAAGCGGCCGTTTCATTGACCCGGATTCGACCGACCCGCTACTCCCTGGAAACTATGGCTGGTATCGGGATCGTATGGACAATATGTTGCTTGACGTTTCTCTTCTCTGACTTGTTGTCTCTAGATAATTTCACTCAGGGTGAATTCCCGAGGTTCACAGGAGTGGACGGGGCCATGAGAGATAAGAGTTTCGAGTACAATGTTACATTTATGGATGACGAAAGACTGTTGGCCCTGGTACGTTGCTGCATCTAATTCCATACCCCATCTCTCACCGACTGCAACAGTACAAGTTCCCCTTGGATATCGAACGCCGAGTTCTTGCACGCGACGCACGAAAGTGTATGTTCACAGGTGCTATAGACGAGGTTATGGTGATGTGGATCGTACCTCCACCTTGGGCATGGGCTGTATGCATTATTGTCCGTGTCAAAATTCGCTAACCAAATACTTATTTTTGCAGGTGGCACACCCATCTGACCCTCCTGGAATCGCTCCAACCTCATGTAGCACGGATATCCACCCTCTTGAGGTGGATCCAGCGCCCTTTCTTGTGGCCGCCAATGCCATTACCATACGAAAAGATCTCAAGGTTCACTTCTACAACCACGCCTTCGCCGTCGACGCCGACGACGACTTCCGCGTCATTGTTTTTCGCGATATGGGCGATGCGCAGCGGCTTCTCCCGACTCGTCTCTCTCGCGATGCGGATTCCGACGACCATGACGCTGACTTTTTCCGCCTCCACCTGCGCTACTCATTGAGCTTCATGCTCCTCGGCGGGGACGTCACAGAGAAGTACCCACCGCATAGGATTTTGAACGAAATGCAGAAGCTGGGTGTGAGTGCCGGCGGTATAGGCGGCGAAGACCCGGACGACTCCGAGATGGTCGCTTTCACCGACGAGCGGTGGTTTACTGAACTGGGCCAGGCAATTTTCGCCAATGTAATGCGTGTCAGGACGGACGACGAGTGCGAATCGGACTTGGGATCGGGTGAGGCCGATGTCGAGCCGCGCACTTACCCAGATATATACAAGTACGACTGAAACTAACCAACATTTGCTTCGATATTCATGTTACCTACCTACATGTCATCTACTCTACTCTGGCCGGCGCCCTCGCCTGAAACATAACCGAGTCTGTCCAAATATTACAAGACAAGTGGCATTGCGCGACATCTCCGATCTCACTGGCAAGGCATGTATCTCACCGGAACACAAGGCATAGCGCGGTAGCTGACCATGCGTGCAGGTAACTCTCGTTACCGGAGGCAACTCGGGTATAGGTAACGAAACCGTAAAACAAATGCTCTTGAAGATTGCGAAAGTGTACCTCGTTGCACGATCGCCAGACAAGGCCGCGGCAGCTATCAAGAGGCTCGAGGGGGAGACGAGGAAATCAGGGATATCCATCCAGCTGGATCTCGCGGATCTGCCGTCTGTGCGCAAGGCTGCGGAGAGCTTCTTGGCGCAGGGTGCTCGAATAATCAACACCTCGTCCTCGGGGCACCAGTTCGCGCCCGGCGAAGGAATGGAGTTCGCCAGCCTCAAGGGCGGCCCAGAGCGCGACACATGGGTGAAGAAATCCGGAGACTTCATGGGCCGCTGGTGCGCAGTACCTTCTTCTTTCCCCTTCAATGCTAAACGAACATCACGGCAGGAAATTATACGGCGGGAGCAAGATCGGCAACATCTATGTATCAGACTACTTCGCGAAGACTTACTCGGATGTGCTCGTCTCGTGCACGCTGCACCCCGGGTTGATCAAGACCGACCTTCAGTGGTAGGCTCCGTCATCATCCGCGTCTGCTTGTCGAAATCTAAAATTGATATCTAGGCACGCGGCGGGCTGGCTGCAGGTCCTTGGGAACACGCTTTTGTACCCTGCCCCGTGCGTATTTCTATTTAATTCTCCAAAATTCAGCTTGTGCGAGGTATTGACGACCTCCACGTTTAGGATGGGTGCGTACACGCAGCTGTGGGGCGCTGCCATTGCGACGCCCGCACAGATTAATGGCCACACAGCTGGTTACATTGGAGACTGCCGGATTGTGTGTTAGTACCTCGTCCCGTGGGGTAAGGTTGGCAAGGCGGACAAGCGCACAACGAATTCGAAGATGGAGGAGCAGGTGATTCACGGAGCAGATCAAGGGATTTTAGACATTTTTTTACTCGCCAGACAGCCTTTTTGAGAACATCTCGGAAAAATCGGTCATTCCCAGGGCTTCCAGATGCCGGGAAACGGCCTCTGCGAGCCCAGGGTTTGCCGGCCGGCACCTTCGGTCTTAATCGGTCGTCAAGGCGAACCCTGGGAATGGCGGGTCCGAGATCCAATTATGTAAAGCCCAGGTTAATCTTGCGAATCCTCGGAAGGATTGACGGGAAGATTGAGGGAGAGAAAATGTTCCGCCATCTGAGAGATACCTTTGGCCCACTCAGACTGGAATCAGAAGCATGAAAAGGTGAAAAGCTAGGAGGAGATCGGAGGAGGGCATATGCCATAGACCCGAGCCAATCGACATTGTCTGCATGTGTTCTGGTTGATAAATTGAGGCAGGGATGTGCCTAGGATAAAATACACAGTACATAGCGGATGGTCCCGGAACACTCTGTGGGTTGATAAAGATACTTGGCAGATGAAGCAGAGAAGCCCTGTCATGAGAGTCTGGGCCAAAGTCGGCTAAATAACCGTACCATTGCGCTATCAATTCTCTGATTTTTCAGTACTTGTTCTACCACTTTTCAGGTGCTTTTGGCTAGACTTGAGAGGGAAAGTTGTTGAATGGAATAAATTAATACCCTCTGCATCCTCAGAATATCTCAAAGTTTACTCAGCAGAGGTGAGGCGACTCCTAAAATTTGGGCGGAGGCCGAGTGTGGCAGTGCTGCCGGTTACTTAGAGGACCGAATCGCGTCCATTTTGACTTGTTCACAAGCCATACCATAGTTCTGAACAGGCTGAACTTTTCAAAGGATGAAAACAAATGACTATGCCTCCAAGTTTTGAAGTACAACCACTTACATAGGCAAAAAGTAACAGATACGGGAAATGCCGGAAAACACCGGATTTTTGATAGCGCAATGGTACGGTTATTTAGCCGACTTTGGCCCAGACTCTCATGACAGGGCTCCCAGATTGGGATGTCGTGAGAGGATGGTCCGAGACTACAGAGAAGAAAAAATTAACACACTGACAATTGAAGATATGGACCAACCCCGAGTCAAACAGGGGTTTCCGCAGGCAATATTTCAGACTCGTCACGGCAGGCAGATGCGCGCCATGTGCTACTGACCGTTGTTTTTGAATGGTGTGGGGGATCTACAGCATGGGCCTGCTTTGAATTTAATATTGAATCATTGAATCCATGAACTGACAACAAGAAGTGCGATGTCCGCTCTGAAAAACAGCCACCCACAGCCATCGTGGATCGGACCGAGGTCGGAACAAACCTGCTGTAGAAGGGCCATGAAACTTGTGACATCGTCTCTGCTCCCCGACTCGGAGCCTCAGACAGTCAGACTGGTCGTCGCGCTTCGTGCGAGTCGAGATGGGAGGCAAGGCTAGGTGGCGAAATTTTCTTGTTTCTAAAATGTCTTTATGCACTCTCGAGAAATGCGTGGACATACTCGGAGGTGAGCGACTGAGCGACTCGGAGCGAGAGAGACGGAAGAAAGACGGAAGTCCGAAACGCCGACGGCCCGATCATTGCGCGGTCAGTGCGTTGATTACAAACACAAATGATCTACTCTCTCGCTTTTTTCTGCACCACCTCTTGTTCACCCAGTTCGGCTCCGAGCATCTTCTGGGCTTTCTATTGCAGTCCTTTACAGTTTTTTTTTCTCATTTCTTGGTTACATCGGTCCATTCTCTCCTCCTCCACCCATATTACAGGACAGCGGAGCATGTGATGCAATTATGCGAAACCGAGAGACACCTGTCAAAATATTGACGATGCATTAAAGTGAAATGAAGAGTGCTGGCTTGCAAAAATTGTCAGCCTTGCGGTGAAGATAAAAAGGTTGTTTACTCCGGGGTTCGAACCTTTGCCAGCAGGAAAAAGATTTACATAAGAAAACACAGCCACTATGGGCATTAGAAACTTTCAAAAATATCACATTATATCTAACGGATGTGGCGAAGCAAAGTAGTGTTTTTAGTGCACAGCCACTATTTTCAATAACTTCATCTTGATGTGACCAAATTGTACGCACCCGCGAAATCGTACCCATGAGTTTCCTAAAAGAACGATCACTTATTACATAAGTTCTCGTAATCAAATAATCTCGTGTATCTGTTTGAATTTGGATTGAACGTTCAGTTCGAAGTTCAACACCGTCTCCGCGCTGGTCTCGTCGGGATCATCGATATTCCCATTTCTATTTCATTCAATTAACCATTCATCCTGTCTTAGACTCGAAACCAGTCACGTTTTTCGCCAGAACAAAATTGATGACAGTCGATCAATTCGCGGGCGAAAAAGAGACTGGAGCATAATAACCAGCGGCTAGTACGGTCGCAAGTTGCCGAGGTCAATTGTTTTGACTTGGAAAAATTTCGCCTCATCGAAAATTCAAACTCGTCGGCTCAAAATTCTGAAGAGACACATCCCTTCAGAATCCTTCCAGGATTCATTGTCGATAGTTTCAAATAAGTAAAAAGAAACTGTGGGAGTGGTACAACCAAAATGAACGAGACCAGGCAATGGCCATGTGATAAGATTCATCTGATGCGGGACCTTTGATTGTCTGGATGGTGGATTGTCCACGACATGAATTCTGCCAGTAAAATGCTTTCTAGCCGAGTCCGGTCTCGCCTGTATGCCTCAAGATGAATAGGATTGACACTTCCAACCATTAGAAAAATAACTGCCTCAGAATTATGAAAGAAGGAGTTTGAATTTTCGATGAAGCGAAATTTTTTCAAGTCAAAAAAATTGACCTCGGCAACTTGCGACCGTACTAGCCGTCGGTGATTATCCTCCAGTCGCTCCGCTCGGCACCCTTTGATCGACTGTCATCAAAGTTCGTGTTGGCGTCCGACTGTGTTCGAGTCTAAAGTCTAAATAATCTAATCCTGTCTTACGTATCTATATTATCTTATCTCTTATCAGTTTAACTCGAAATCACTGACGCACTGGGAAAGCTCAATTATACCCCCCCCCCCCCCCCCAAACGTATATTGGTCAAGAAACTCCAAGATCCTGTTCGGAATCCAGCCGCAATCATCAGCCCGGGATCATAGAGACATGACCAGCTCAGCGGCTCAACTGTAGGCCAGCTCGGCGGCTCAAGTTCAACTGTAGGTACTAGCAAGGCACCTTGCCATGTCCCGGCGGCGGGAGGGGGGTGAGAATCGGTGAGAACATACTTGCCTTGTTCTATATCATCAGATTTGGTTGGCACTCTTGCGCGCGCCAAACTCTCTTTCGCGAGCTCAAATCATGTTTCAACCTCCATGTTAGTACTAGTTAGAGATGGAGGAGCCTCTTGATTGTTGGCATCTTCATTTTTAAACTCCGAGCGTGCAGGCTGCGGCCCGAATTCAAAGAACCGCCTTCTTGTGTATATAGAGTATACGTCAGGTTACCACTATAGGGTGGTAACCTCAATGGTAACCCCCGCGTAAGCTAGCCGAGGTCACCATGTTAGTATACGCTGGCACGCCTACGCCAAGCCCACCCCTAAGTGGAGCCGACGGCAGGCGACGAGCCGAGGCCACTCGGCAAACTTCTCGGGACTTCGGAAGCCCACGCCAAATCCAAATCGGGCCCAAATGATCGAAGCGAAGCGAAGCGCCGCCTCCTCTCTTTCTAAGTTTCTTCGCGCTATCGTCAACAGAGCGCGAGCCTCTGGTGGGCCCGACTTAATTTACTCTTCTTATAATCCCTCTACACTTGTGCTTGTCCTCGCTCCAAACGTCTCGTGGAGCTCGGAGGAGGGCTTCTTATTTCTTACCATATCCCCGAAACTAGTCTTACGCCGGCCACCCTGTCCATTGTCCCTGCCCGGTGGCCCATCCCATTCACCTCAAACTGATCCTTCGGCTCGTAAAAATAGCAACGAACCATCACGGACACCAGCGCGGCTTTTACGCACTTTCTGCTCTCGACGCGTCTGAAGGGCTCCTGCCTTCATTTTTCAGCTCTATTGAACCGAAAAACTCGGAATTTTCACCTGGAGGCCTCGGAAACGCGCTGTTCACATCTCAGAATCGTGGCTTTTGCGCGTTCCAATTTGTTCTGTGCCACTTCGCTATTTTGTGGCAAGTCAGCATCTGTTTCTATTTGACGAGATTCTAACCTATCCTACCTCAAGAATATGTCCTCGACACCTCCAACGACACCTCTTGGGCATAAACGACGCCGAATCC
Source organism: Mycena galericulata (assembly GCA_029289565.1). Taxonomy (NCBI): domain Eukaryota; kingdom Fungi; phylum Basidiomycota; class Agaricomycetes; order Agaricales; family Mycenaceae; genus Mycena; species Mycena galericulata. Next base: position 24,197 of record JARKIA010000222.1, read on the forward strand.
AATCGTCCACGGCGCCTGTTCCTCCTTTCGATGCCACCGGCTTGATTTCGATGGATGATGTAACCACCTCGAGTTCATCGCACTCAGACCCCCTCGTTCCACTGCTTCTTTCCTCCCCGGAACGGCTACAGCAGTCAATGGTCATTCTTGAGGCTGGATCCCACGAGCTTCGCCTTCAAATATCTGCGCAGGAGCAGTCCGACAAAGGCACGGAACCTGCTTACAACCGCCACTACAACAATTACATGCGGTGGTGGGCCAGCGATCAAGCAGCGCGGAAAGCAGAGAATCCAATGTGGAAAGAAGTTCCTCCTCTCCCTATTACGGCCACGAAGGTGTCTTGGTTTCTTAAGTACGAAACAACGCGTGAAAAAGTATGTTTTGAGTCTATTTCTTGTCCTCTCTCGACAATTTCTTTTTGTTCTAGAAAAAGCGCAAGTCTTCGCCTGAAGACTCCGACACACATGCAGGAACAACTGTCGGAAAATCCGGAATCCAGCAAGCCGTCTCTGCTCTTGAATATTTCCGGCACAACCACCAACATGAATACCCGAAAGACCGCGAGGCCCAAATGAAGCTTCGAGAAGATAGTCGTATCCAAGCTTTCGAGTCCGCGGCAAAGCACAACGAGCCGAAGCGTGCAGAATCTGCACAAACTCAGAAAGCGGCGGGAACATCTGTTGGTCAGTGTGTCGTAACCTTATGTGTACTTCACTGGCTGACAGGCCCATTTCGTCAATGCAGATACGTACGATACCGGCGAGCTTCTTAAATGCTCGCTGTGGGCTCTCACGCGCTCGTCATCGAAACACCAAATCTGGCTTGACCTCCGCGACCGAGCTATGCTACTTTTCTCTGCAACATCAGCGTGGCGCGGACAAAGCCTTCGGCAGCTCCTCTGGTCAGATCTCTTCCTCACGAGCATTCAGATGGACATTATCCGGTCCGGCTTTGAGGTTCCTGTACGTGTTTCTTACATTTACTTATCTGATGTATACTCAATCTTTCCTTCTAGGTGCTCGGCTGCCTCGCAGACAACGCGAAAACGAACCAGAGTGGCCGTGTTGATGAGCACGGCGTCATTCGGCATCGTATTGTCGAATTGTGTCCGATTGGTGCCATCGCGATGATGTTTTTCGCGCACTTCCATATCGAGGGGCATCCCATCCCGGATTTTGCCCCCACATTTGATACCCCAGGGTTCGGAGAATATGGCCGACGATCATGGTATGATAACCATGTCTTCTTCGCTTCCGATGTCACTACCGAGATGGCATATCAAAGTCAGTTCCTGTCTACTCGGATCTCTTGCATAAACTAAATCCTGTGTAGCCCACTGGCAGCGTGTCACTGCCATGAATCGCGCGAATAATATCTCCATCACCAAGGTCACCCACGCTGGCCGTCCGTTAGCAGCCCAAACGGCTCGTGCCCATGGAGCAACTGTTACCGACACCAAGGCTCTCGGCGGGTGGCAGGAAACCGGGTCCTTCCGCGCCTGCTACGATAGAGCTCTACCGGCCGGTGCCCTCCTCGGGGTCGCTCATTTCGATGCGAACAGACCTGAGGCATATTTGCTTGCTCGGGATTATCTCGGTAAGTCTGGAACAAATAAATGTCGTTTTCGTTACTGATGCTAGCCTCAGACCCTCCCGCGGATCTGTTATCAGCGTTATTCCCATGGGTCGAAGCACAAGCCATTGCTCTCGACCTTCGCTATGACCAGAACAAGCGGGCGCAGGATACGGCACTAAAGCAGTTACTCAAGGTTTTGATCTTCTTCCGCCGAGTCCTGATCCAGGATGCGGCAGTTCTCTACAATCAAAATCCCCATGCCGCCCTCTTTACATTCGCCCCATTCAACACCCCCTCCTTTCGGTTTTTCGCTGCATCGGCCTCGGCGACGATTGCTCAAGTCGAAACTGATGCTCGGCTTGCCCTGAAGAATATTCCAGAGAATATTGCGCGCTCTATTCGCGGTGCGTTCGAAGGATTTGCATTGGATCAGCAACGAGAACGCGATAACACACAGAAGGTGTTGGGTGACTTGACATCGGGGCTCACGCAAGTGATGGGACTGCTGGAGAGCTCGAAATACAAGCCATCAAAATCTCGGCGTGCCGGTATGTCTGTCAATTTTATGTGTCGTGTATCATGTTTCTGACATTTCACAGAGGTGGCAAGCGTGTCTTGCCCCGTTCCTCCGCTACCTTCATCATACCCAGCATCATCGGGGAATTATCGACACAACATCACTCTCCCACACAATCCTGCCTACATTTTACCGCCGAGTCGGGACGGACTTGACGTTCCATCACTGTTCGTAACTCCACCGCTCCCGCCTCCACTCCCTCCTTCTATTTTCTCGCCTCCAACCCCCGCCTTCCCGAATTTCAGCATCAATATTTCGCCAAATGGGACAATTATATCGAGCTCATCTTCAAATATTTTCCCGGCCTTGTCATCGTTGCCCGCTCCGACACCGGTTTCGGAGCCATTCGTTCTGAATAATTCATTCAATGTACCCCAACCGGCACCTCCCCCGATTCCGAGCCTTTCTACTCCCTTCGCACCATCTGCCGATGACCCGCATGTCCCGAACGTCAAATGGGAAGTTCTATGTCAAAAATTCCCTGCTTCACAGCTTGCCGCCCACCAGTGGACCTGGACTTGTGGCGACTGGTTGCCTCAGTACGAATATCCTCCAATTACCCGAATTACAGATGTTTGGACGGAATGGGCAGATGGTACTGGGGGCTACATCCCGGTTGAACAACTCGTCAAGACTTGGGGAGCTAAATGGAAGCGGAATTTAGGGAAGCTCAAGACGGAGAGCAACCGGAGGATGAAGATCATCAATCTTGTGCAGGAACTTTCCGTGCGACCTGGCTGGAGCATCAAGATGGCGATGCGCTTCCTGTCCGAGAGGTATGAGCCTAAGTACCAGGCTCGGGCTTTTTCCGATTATTTAACGAAGGCGAATAAACCTGCCGTACTTACTGCTGCTGATCTGTATAATAGACCCTCCCGTACTCATACTTAGGTTCGAGCGCTTACAGGGGACGTCGGCCAATTATTGTACTTTATCTATTCTACCAGTACTTATGTCGTGTTTTTAATTCTTGCGGGTCCACTGATGCAGTTCTTCCCATTTTCCTGCTGAGTGTCACTCAATACAAGATGTCTGGGTAATAGAATCGCGCTGAAGAACGTCTAAACTGGACCCATCAATACCATCAAAACTGGGGTTGCGCTCAAATTTATTTACTGTGAGCCATACACTTCTGCCAGGGTGCTTGTTTCAATTTTAACTTGTAACTGAGGTGTTGATACCTGATATGGCTGGCTTTCTTATGCAGTAGTGGGTCGCAAACCTGACACACAATCTATGCTAACTTCGTGGGATCTTCAGATCAAACTGGTTCCCTCATCCGAAAGAAAGTCAAATTCTGTACCTTCTGCTCACCAGAATCTTGTGCCCGATTTATTAGACGTTCCTTGCATGTCTATTAAGCCCCTGATTTTTTTTTGTGGTGGGTTTACCAATTGATTTTTGTCCCCATAACTGCGGAAAGATCAAGTTGTGCATTATATGTACTTACTGCAATACTGTGTGTTGCAAAGATTGTGTTGACCTTAATTAACAATTGATCCCTGGGGAGTGCCCTGGGGATATCCCAGCCTTGTGCAGCAATAAGTATTCAGAAAAGAGAGAGGGAGAAAGTGCTTGAATTGGAAACTGGGGGAAATAACAGTACAAGGAAGACTACTTGTGCTCCTTGTCCCAGTCAACGAGGAAGGGATAGAGCTCCTTTGCTCCTTTAGGTGGATCTTCCCTCAAGTTGACTTGGTCAATTACAGATTGCGCAGGGGTTTTCCCACCTTCCCCATATTGACCGAGAATTGCGGTGGCCTTGATGGCCTCCGAGTAGGCGGTCGATCCCACTTGGAGCGCATTTTGGATGCTTTTCTTCTGAATCTTCTTGCGACCCTACAATATATTCAATAGCTAGTTCTCAAAGAGCTCAAAGACAGACCTGCACCCGAGATTGTATCCCAAAGTATTTATCCGAGAAGTCCGAGACAAATTTCCACGATGCAACAACACCAGGATTAGTCTGGACTCTGTGTTGATTGTGCTTGAAGTCTTTGTAACCTGTTGTATTCTTCAGCTGTTCCTTCAGCCAGTCTGCATCAAGATCAGCGCTGGTTTGCGCCTTTCTGGTGCGGCGGCGTGCATGTTCAAGAGGTTTTGCAGCAGGATCATTAACATCAAACAATTCGCGGGCGTCCAACGGACCATTACTAGAACCTGCCAAAGGCGGAGGCGCATGAAAATAGATGTCTTCTGCCTGTGAAACATGTTGATAGAAGAACTGGATACAGGCTGGTGGGCTCACCTGCTCTACGAGGATTTCGAGTTGGTTGGTGCTTGGGATGGACACAAGTCTCGGAAATGTTTGAGCCTCTTCCAGAAGTGCGTCGTCTGTGACTTTGACAAAAGCAATCCAGTAATCAGGTGCCTCAGGATCTCGGTACGAAAGCTTTACAGGCCCTGAGTAAATTGGAAAGGTAATCAGCCGGAGACATGTATATTCCGGTCAAAGCAGAGCTCATACCCATAATAGCAGAGTTTGAATTTTGTAGTTCACACAGGATATCGTTCAGTTCAGCTTTCCACTCTTTTCCTGTATCTTCAACAATTCCAAGAAGAACCTCTTGCGAGATCTTAGAATAGCGTCCCGATGAACTTGATTTACGGGTGTCTTCAATTAGCAACTTGACCCAGCGAGCTGGGATTGGTTTCTATAGGATATTCAAGGAGGGATTCAAAACTTGAAAGAAATAGCACACCTGAATATTGTCGTTCGGAACCAGTGGACCTTCTATCTCGTCATCCGGATTTGGAGGGGGCGTAACTTCTAGCAGTGTATCCAGTTAAAATTCCGAAGTGAAGAGTAAATGGGAGTGCACCTTCATCAGACGGGGTCAGTGCCGAAACTGAGCCACTCTCTGCCGAAGATATGGCTACAGATTTGGTAAATCCATACCGAGGATCTAACAATACGGCGCGAAGACGAGGTACTGAGGTACTTCTAGCTGTGTACACGTCCGGACCCGGCCATTTCTCAGCTTGGCGTGCGACCAGGCTGACAAGTGACGCCTTCTTCAGTCCCTTTCTTCAGGGAACATCAGAGGAATACAAAATTAGAGGTGGGAAAACATACAATTCAGGCTTGTCGTAGGGAACTTCCAATGTAGTAGGAACTGCTGCTGAAGATGAAGCCATGTAAGAGTGAGAGCACTAATAGGGGGGAAATTACCTGAGACTCGGGTCCGATCGTGAGCACTTGACAATGTCGACCGGATGAAATGAAACTCATGCACCGAACAGAACGGAAACTTTCGGCCGGAGAGAATGAAAGCTAGCTGTTTAATCTTCGAACGGACAAACTGAATAATTTCGACTGGATGGAATGAAAGCTAGCTGTTTAATCTTCGAACGGACAAACCGAAAATTTTCAGCCGGAGAGAATGAAAGCCAGTTGTTCAATCTTCGAACGGACGAACCGAATAATTTCAACCGGATAGAACGAAACTCATGCATTAAATATTCCGACCGGCCAGAACGGAATCTTCCGATCGAATTAAATCTGGTCATCTTCAAGCCAGCAAGACAAAGGAGCCAGAAAGCAAGAGAAACAAGCTTGAAGATACAAGAGGTGAGCATAGATGTGTTACGGTAGTTCAGAAACACGAGAGAAAGGCCAGGGGAGATCAGCCCGAAAATGAAGAAACTAGACAGCCGACTGGACATCTTCGTTCCATACTCAAGTGCTTTCGGTCCATACGACCGGCGGTATATCCAAGAGCAGTTACCGGCCATCATCCCTTTGATGTCCTGACCGGAAATACATCACGTGTATACGAAACCACCGGGTAACCGTGGTGGCCACCACGCTATCTATACATATTGATACAATACAATCCTGGGAACGTGGATTCAGGATAAGAAGGATAAAAAAGATTCAGTCGCCGTCTCTGCGAGGATCTGACTCGGGGAGGCGAGCAATATCATGACATGGTCAAGTTCCCTCCAAGGTTGGAATAGCCTCTCCTCCCGTACAGTAGTGCTGTAGTCTTAGACAACGCAGACTCGGATATCCGGATATAGTGTCAAGCACCTGACGTTAGTGCCATGCCAAGTTTCTAGGCCTGATGTACGAGGGGCTGTGCCGACGCGATGGGATCTTTCCTGCTCCTTGCCACCACCACCGCTCGTCTCAGTTATTAGGACCTCCGCGCTCACATCCGGAGTCGCTCCTCGCATTTTTCTTTCTTTTGACAAACATACTTCAGTGTGCAAAGTGAGGACAAGCGCCCGACGAATCCCCCGTGCCCAATGTCTGACTCGGCAGCCGTCTGTACGTCCATCTACTAGTAGCCGATCTATTCAGGTTCCAACTCAAAGCCTAAAGCTGCCGCACAGACCACCTGCGCAAACTCGGGCAATGATGTCATTTCTTGCTATCCTACGGCCGGCACAGTCGCCGTTCAAGACGAATCCACATCATTCGTCTGTAAGCCGAATGAAGTCACCAAAATGGGTCTATCGTGCTCACTGGGAATTAGGGAACCCCAAACTCCCAAGCTTCACGCAGGCTGGCTTTGTCAATGTACAACTCTTCTATGCGGACGGGGCACAACAAATTTTTAATTTCTCCCATGTTGTGGATCCCAACGGGCAGGCCGGTACGGTCACAGTCCAGGTAAATGACAGCTGGTGGGGCGATAGAGGCGGTAACTGGGTTGGAGCGAATATCAGTTACCCATACTATTGGTTGATTGTGACCGATGGTGAGAGTCCGCAAGACAGTACTCCCCAGGCGACCTTCACGGCCGTTCGTAAGTTCCATGTCTCCTGGACTCGCCGTGCATCCCATGTTGACTTGGCCACATCACCAGAAACAACGTTGGCCCAATCCCTCCGCGGGACACCAACCGCGTCGACCTCAACCACTGCCAGTACACCAGCCCAGCCGACACGGAAAGCGTCTCATTCACGTACGGCTCTCATCGCCGGAGTGGTTGTTGCATCTCTCGTCGTCATTGTGGCGGGAATTGTAGCTCTATTCGTCGTACGCAGGCGCCGGCGCGCAAGTAGGCGGCGGGCTCATCAGGCTCATCAAATGGGTAAGTATCTCTTCCTGCCGAACCACCCGTCAACTCAGGATTAGCTGTCGGAGCATTCGTCGATCCCCTCCCGTATGAAGACCGCGATGTTCTCAGCTCGAAGGAAGCTCTGAACGCCCAGATGCGCGCGGCGCACGCACGCCTGCATGATCTCCGTGGGCCGAACGCCCAAAGCCACACAAATTCCACTAGTCCTGTGGAAGGGGGAGGAATCGACAGCAACTCAGACTCGGAGTTGCATCGGCAGATTGCGGTGCTCACAGCAGAGATAGAGCGTCTTAGGGCGATGGGGGCAGAGGAGCCACCACCCTATTCCCTGCAGCCTGAGTGAATATATAATCGCTGGATTTGGGCCACTGGCAGGAGTGAGTCGATCATCAATATAAGGTTGAACGGATATTTTAACCAGCAGCCAGCCCTAGAATGTTCCTGTTCGTCTTTGTATGTTGAATGAACATCTATGACCTGATTTTTCATCGAAGACGTACCCGCTCGCTCTCGCGTAAAAGAAACCCCAGCGCCAGTTCGTACACTCGCTCGACGATGGGGTACTAGCGCAGCCGAATGAAATCCGTTGGCGCGATGACCGGGAGCGAAGGACGGTTAGGTATAGGCCTAGTGTTGGAACTACGTATCGTTCGAGGAAAAGCAATAAAGGAGAGTGGAAACGCACCGATAGTAATACAACTCCTGCTGCCCCTCCTTCGGCTCGGGAACCGACACCGTGCCCCGCTTCCCATCCTGCGTTTTCAAGCGATCTCGCCCTCGTCTGTTGTCTGCCATCGTCCACATCGTGCTCCTCGAGGTGCCCAAAGGCCCTGAGCGTGCGGATCCCTCTTGATCCTGGCATTGCGTGCGGAGTTGTCGGATTCGGCGCAGGGGTGGCGAAGGACATCCAAGCACAAACGGCAAAAGTAGAGAGGAGCTTCCCAGTTATTTGGGTTTGTCCTCCTCAGTATTGTTGTCCGGGTCGGGATTGTTCGAGTCGGGTCGGGTCAGAGCAGGCTTGGGTCGGCAAAAATCTCAGGCTCGAGCTTTTTTCTGAGTTGGGTTTATCGTGAGAACTTGAACATTAGACACGTTGCTCCTAACCGCCATGCCTCTCCCACCGCTTGTTCGCATGGGGCCGTCTATCGAATACGCCACTAATGAATTCGCATCTGCTTGGGCCCGAGTCCTTGACAAGGAAGTGGTCGGAGCACATACGGCGACCCGAGTAGATGATATCGTGGTCCTTGGCCTCTTCAGCCGAATCACCAATAAGCCTGTTTCCCGCCGGTTCTTCCCCGCGCTGAACTCCACGACCGGCCCACCCATCGACTTGAACCTGATCACCGAGTTTCGTGGTATCGTGAACAGCATGCAGGGGCAGGTGCTTCGCCTCCAAACACACCTGAACACTTTACGTGAGGATACGAGGGAGCTGACACGGCGGATTTTGGGAATGGGTATAGACAGGTTGAATCTGGAGGGGTGCCAAGATGTATTCCCTGCTATGAAATGGTGGGAGGTGTGATTCTCTTATCTCATTTTGTGGCTCACTCCGGAGGCCAGGGCATTGAGAGCATACCTGACTCTGATTGCGCCGTGGTCGGCGGTCCGCTTAAAGGTGGTTCGGATGGGCCAGGACGAAACTTTAGGGTTTGGTGTAGTAGCCCAGAGAGACATACTAGAGGGCGCTTACATCCACGAACTCATCGGCCTCCTCACCCCAGACCACACCTCGGAGCAGAGCGGACGTTCGCAGATTTTGTGCCCTACACACCACACCGAGCATATTATCTGGGGTCCCATCCGTATGCTCAACCATGACTGCCGCCCCAGTGTTCAGGTGAGTCCGATTTATTTTCTATCCCACAGTGCATCCTCACCCCCCTCGCCGCTCGGACAGTGGGTGCAAGTCCCTGGCCAGCATTCGATGGTGGCGTTGGCCCTGCGCAACATTGGTGTGTCGGAGGAGCTGTTCGTTGACTACGGGAGAGAAAGTGGGCACTGCCCATGCCGCACATGCCACCCAGTCAAAGCGGTCGCTAGCGGATCTCATGCAGTCACTCTCCCTGTTCCACTCCCTCCAACGGAGGAGCAGCTTCAACGCGCTGAGGAGAAGCGAAAGAAGGAGAAGCAACGAAGGGCAATGAGGTATGCAAGGGCACGCGACAGGAGACGAAAAAAACGAGAGGGGGAAGAATGAGGTTTGCGTACAATATTCAGTCGATTGGATGTGGGAGTGTGCGCTTGAATCAGAGCAATGCAAATATCAAGTCTTGTCGCGTTTACTGATTCACCCGAGACATCAGGTGTTTAATCAATTTGATTCTGCAGAAGGTTCCTCGTTCAACTGGAGGTCGGGCGATGGATTCTACATGTATGCCTATGATTTTGCCTCCTTCCCTCCGCTTACCCGTTTCACCCCTTTATAGTCTAAGGGATAAGGTTTCCGTGGCATCCGAGTGAGTATCTCTGCCTCTGCACATTAACGGCAAACAAAACCTGGTTCAATTCCCGCATAAATGGCCATGGTTTGATCGTGCTGCAAGTAGTTGCTGTCTTTCAAGTTCAACTGAGTTGCATCCCATACTGAGAATCACCCGGAGGCACATGGTGTGCATTTGCGAAATCATATCGACATAGAGGTGGTTGCGCAGAATATTCCTCGTTCGACTCGGGGTCGGGTGATACAAATTTATCATCGAGATATTAATTTTTTTTTTGCCCCCCCTTCCGTTCGCTTTCTCATCCGTTTTTTTCCTCTAGGCTGACTAGCTGAATCTACGTAGGAGCTTACAAGCGGCTCCGGACTTCCGGGGACACGATCCCTTGTACACGGTCGATCCAACTACGCCCTCGGAGTCGCTGATGATCTGGGTTAAGTACGCAATTTAATTGTTGACATTACTTGACTTTTTGAAAAAACACGCAGGGACGGAAGGGTACGTTCAAGTCACTCGCGTCAAATACCCGAATCGTAAGTGGCTTGGAAGAAAATTACTCGGACTGACTGCCGGGTTGAGAAGTACTTACTTATACTGAGCGAGCGATTTAAACAATCTGCTAACACTGGCAACTCGCGACTCGCGCCTCTGTGTCCAAACTCCATTTGGACTGCATCACCCAGGACCAGGATTGTCTGCGCCGCCGGAATCTAATTCGCGCGTTCAAACGCGCCGTGGAGAGCGTAGTATTCAGAATAATCACTACTGCATGCACATCCGACAAGGAGAAATTGAATTTTATATAACGATACCCGATCCAGGATGAGTAGCGCGGACCCTAACAGGGTGAAAATCGCCTTTGGAGCCCCGGCCGTTGGTGGCAAGCATTTGAAGTCACTAAAGGTTTTTTGTGATCGGGACTCTGGAAGGCATAGTGACTTACGTACAGTATATACCCATTCCAGTGCGTGAAGGTTGAAAAAGATTGAAACTCGGATCCGAGCTTCTCTACTTGAAAGCGGGACGTCGTGCCTGCCGGCGGCCAAGCAAAAAACGAAATCTGAAAAGAGGCGCAAAATGCGGTCAGAAATAATGTAGGTGAGCGCAAGGACGGGTTCACGGGAAGGGGGAAACACGGTCATCTCGTCATCTATGGGCGTTCGGCGCGCGCTGGCGAAAAAAGAGCACCACTGGCATTGAGGAATTCGGAATTCCAACCAGGCGCGTTCCCGAAATCCCTCGCAGCACCGCGTAGAGGGGAAATGGTATGTGTGTTGACTACGTCCGAGACATCTGTACATGTGTACCTACATCCAGGAACGATTCGGAAAACCCCCGGCACGACTCGCGGTCCAGGGTCACAGACTGAGATAGTCTCAGTTGCACGCAAGCAGGCGCCGCGTTCTCTGCTGACGAAGGCAGAAGCTCGACGCATGCGCGGCGTAACACCCGCGCGAACTAGATGCAGGTGGGGGTGGCAGCGGGCATGCACCAAGTACGGGGCAGGACGCGCGTGGCGCATTAACGTGTGGCGTGGAGGAGCGCGCGCGTTCACGTGGACTCGGCTCAGGATGCAGCGCAACGATGCGCGTGCAGCCGCGGACGAGGCGCTCCCGTCACCGCCACGTCAGCACGTTGGCTCGGAGTGAGCTGCGTAGGCTCGAGGAGGGCGATGCAGTTGCGATTTGAGTGGGCACGGGAGGCGTGCGCGGATTCAAAGAGCGAAGAAATGAACGGGGCGGGGCGGCAGCAGGGCGTCGAGGGGCAGGATGAGGCGGGAGAGCGTGGATGCGGACGGGAACGGAGCGGGGGTGTGTGCGTGGCGAGGGATGTGACAGGAAGAACGGGGAAGGGAGGGTAATAAAAGGAGGAGATGGAAGATAATCGAAAGAGAAAGAAGACGCACGGTAGGACAGCGACGGTGGCTACGTCGATTGGGTAGAGTTGACACCGAGGTTATACCGCAACGTTCGTTCCGCCCATGCGTTAACAAAAACAAAGGACGTGGCAACGACAGGGACGTACCTCTCGCGAATGGCGCCTTTCCATACACGCGCTCCACGGCGGCCGAATGAAATCCATCGGCGCGATAGGAGCGCACGGCCGTCACGACGCCTGGAGAGTAAGCGTGGCAACTATAACCTACATAGTGTTGTTATCTTCAGTACTGCAGTTCTCTTCGAAGAAAAGAAAATGGGAACGTACCAATACTTGACCTTCCTCGGAATCTCCTTCCTCTTCACCTCCTCCTGCTGCTCTGGAACCAACACTGCGCCCTGCCTCCAGGGCCGAGTTCAGCGACCTCGCCCTCCGAGTCGTTGTCCGCCATTGTCGAACTCGAAATCGCGCTCCGAGTCCTCGAGGTGCCCAAGACACTCGAGCGTGTGGATGCCCTTGTCCGTGATCCCATTGACGCCGGCGTCGCGTGCGGGGCTGGTGAATGGGACGTGGCGGTGGCGACTAGTTGGCGGAGGACAAGTGCCAAAAGCTTACGACACGATTATTAGTAAGCTGGAGACCACTTGAACTCGAACCATTGCCCTTTCAGGGGAGTGGTATAAGGTAAGAACAAAGTGTAAGAGCTCAGTCGGACACGCAACGGTGGAAACGACTGTATATTGAAGTCGCGTACAGTACCTAAGGTAAGAACAAAGTGTAAGAGCTAAGATGGTACTGTCAGGATCGTAAAGGTAAAGTAAGGTAAGTATAGCTCACCTCAGTCGGACACGCAACGGTGGAAACGACTGAGGTGACGTGGCGCACAGCGCCGATATATAAGCAAAAAGAAAAAGAAACACAAGCCAATGTCCCGGAGGAACACGGCGGGTACGGGTAACACCGGGTCTCCTACAACACCGGGTCTCCTACAACACTCCCCCAGACCCGGTGACTACGCGAGGGGGTGAACAGAGAGGTCGTTGAGATAAGATTCATGGGCGAAACGAGGAAGGGGTTTGGTAAAAAGGTCCGCGGGGTTTTCGTTACCGCGGATGGGATCAACTTTGATTTGACCATTCCGTACGAGCTCGCGAATGTAGTGGTGACGAATATCAATGTGCTTGACCTTGGTGTGGGATTTGGTAGTCTTTGACAGATCGACGGCACCGCGGTTGTCACAAAACAAAGTCCCCGGCAGTGGCTGGGGTAATCCAACTTCCTCCATCCACGAGTACATCCAGATGAGCTGCTGGGCAGCACGGGTGAGCGAGATGTACTCGGCCTCGACAGTCGACAGTGCGACCGTGGCCTGGCGCTTCGACGCCCAGCATACAGGAGCACCGGCCATCACGAAGACATGCCCGGATGTCGAGCGCCGTGTGTCAATACATCCGGCGTAGTCGGCGTCGACGTAGCCGATGGGCGTGAGGGGCGCGTCACGGGAGTAAGTCAATCCGAGGTCCAAGGTGTTGCGGATATAACCAAGAACATGAAGGAGAGCGCGCCAATGCTCGATGCCGGGATTCGTCTGGAAGCGGGAGAGAACGCTGACAGCGAAGGAAAGATCGGGGCGCGTAGCAAGCTGACCCCACATCACAGATCCCAAGAGTGTGCGGTATGGCTTTCCCACCATTTCAGCGCGCTCCTCGGGTGTTGTTGGGGACATGGAGGAATTGAGAGTAATGCCGACAGGAAGAGGGGTGCTTCGAAGGCGAGTGTTCTGGAGGTCGTGGTCGGCAAGTACCTTCTCGAAATAAGCACGCTGCGAGAGGGTGACGGTGCCGGCTTCCAAGTCCTGCTCGACGCGCATGCCTAACAAACGGTGAGTGTTGCCGACATCCTTGATATCCCACTTCTGTTTAATCTCCGCCTTGCACGCCTCTGCCTCTTCCAGCGACGATGAAGCTCCCCAGACATCATCCGTGTACGTGTCCGTCAACGTATAAGCGCCGTCTGAGATTTTGACGCGTACGCACGGATCAGCTTTCGACGCTGTGTACCCCAGCTCCTCGTACGTCGCTGCTAGCGTCTGGGCCCAGTCATGCCCGCCCTGCATCGTCCCGTAAATGGTCTTTTTCAGCCTACATGCCCAATCCTCCTTTCCGATGACCTCGTACCCGCGTGGCTGCTCCATGTAGATTTCCTCCTTCGTCTCGCTGTTCAGGTACGCGGCCTCGAAATCAATCTGCCAGAGGTGGAGGTTCTGTTTGGCGGCAATTGCGGCAGTCATCCGAATGGACTCGAGGCGAGCTACAGCGGCCCAAGTCTCCTCGTAGTCGATGCCGTGGATTTGGGTAAAACCCTTCCCGACCAAGCGGGCCTTGTCCCGGAGCCAGCTGCCATCACCGTCCTTCTTCACGTCGTAGACCCACTTCGAGGCCATGACGTTCGCGCCAGGAGGAGGTTGCTGGAGCTCCCAGGTACCTTTCTTTTCGTGAAGCGCCATCTCAACGTCCATGGCTGCATTCCAGCGAGCAGAATCAAGCTTGACGGCTTCAGAGTACGTCTTCGGTGCGTAGAGCCGGTCGGGGTTGTACGACATAAGGGTTTGTGCGATGGCGTCGTCGAGTTCAGCGTTGAGGCGCGTAATGGGATCCCATGCTGCATTTGCGCGCGGCCTCGCGGAGGCAGTTGCCCAATCCTGCCCAGAGGACCGAGCAGCATCCTCGCGAGCTGTGTACTCTTGCGCGTCGGCGGCACGGGTAGCGGTGGTTACAGAGCGAGTGGAACGACGAGGAGGTGGCGCGGGGATAGCAGTTTCGGGGACGGGAGAAGCAGATCGCGAAATCGGCGACATAGTCACATCATGATCTCCCGAATTTACACCTGGAGCGCTCTGAGCACTATTGGATGGAACCGAGTCCACAGGTGCTTCATTCGAGTCATCCATCCACATTCTCTCCCCCACATCCACTATGCGATGAGGTACGCCCTCGTCAAATTCGACGTTACGGCTCACAAATTGACCGCCGTTCTCATCAATCAGGACGTAATTGCCAGCGCCGGATCCGTACCCAATGAACGTCGCGGGGATGGCACGGCTTTCAGCCTTGCTTCCTCCATCCACCCTGTGGCCGTTCACAATGTTGACCTTTGCTGTGCATTTGCTACCGAACACACGCATGTGCGAAACATCGACACGGCTACCATTGAAAGCTTCCAGAGGGATCTTTCCGGGATGACGGCGCGAAGGCATCCTGCTGCGAGTATAGCTCGAGAACGCAGCTGCCGCAGCCCAGTATTTCTCCGGAAGGCCGGAGTCGTGTAGGAGGGTACGAACATCCTCTGTAACAGTACGTATCGCTCTTTCAGCAAGTCCGTTCTCAGCTGAGGAGTAGGGAGCGGTAGTCTCGTGGATGATGCCGTGCGTCTTGAAGTACGCAATCCATTCTGCCGAGTTGAATGCGCCGTCACTGCGGACGCGCTTCAGAGGACGTCCTGTCTGCCTCTCCGCCATCACCCGAAACGATTCGAAGGCAGGGATTGTGGAAACATCACTCTTGTGTTTCAAGAACTCGGTGTGTATCACAGATGTTCCGCTGTCGACAATAACCATCATGTGAACATTCCCGCCAGGAGATGCTACGCGCGAAGGACCCCAAAGGTCGAATGCGACGAGATCGAGAGGAGGTACATCAGGATCAGAATGACCATCGTACGGGCGTGTATGCTGACGACCTGCACGACAGCTAATGCATTTCCCGCCGAGGTCGTGGTCAGTGATGTCAAGCCCGTCAACGAGATTCTTTGTCCGCATCTCCTCGATAGTGTCGGGACTTCCGTGCACCATGCGCTGGTGCCAGCGCTTCAAGCTCGCCGGGTCGGCCGTGGAGATTTTAGCGTGCGTGTTGTCAACATCCAGCACGTACATGCCCTCTGACCCCCGACCAGATAGGACTGTAGTCTCGTTCTTGGCAGGGCCCTCATGGACACTACATTCTCCACCACCGAACATTGTCCAATACCCGGCCTTGTCGAACTGGCTGACTGATACAAGATTTGCCGACAACGAGGGGGCATGGAGTACATTCTTGAAGGTGATATGGACGGTCTTCCCTGCGACACGGAATAGCTTATCGACGGTGCCTTTCCCAACGATAGCGAAGTCGCCCTCGGAGGGTACTGCTGATTTTCCCGTGCGAACTGGGATCTCTTCGTAGCTGGTAAAGTCAGATCGGCCGCGAAAGAAATGATCGCTAGCACCGGAGTCGAGGAAGGTGACATCGGCGGATGGGGAATGATTCTCAAAGGTGCGGCTCACAAAAGCATGTGGCGCGATGGGTGTATCAACAATTTTGCAGAGGTTAGATGCCAGGGTTACGGTTTCTTGAACGGCGGCGACCGCAGCTTTAGCTGCTGCCTCGTCTCGTGCATCCTCCTCGGGTGTAGAGCGTCGGACTCGGGGTAATCCCTTGAGGCTGATGTCAGGAAACCCGCCAGCAGCCGGAACGGCGGCGGCCGCAGCTTTAGCTGCCGCCTCGTCCCGTGCATCCTCCTCGGGTGTAGAGCGTCGGACTCGGGGTACTCCCTTGAGGCCGATGTGAGGAAACCCGCCAGTGGCTGGCTTAGTCTCAGTTCCCTTCACGACGGGTGCGGTGGGCTTCACCGCAGACGAGGTGGGCTTCGCAATCGGTGCTACGATGCGCACGGGAGGCTGCTCCTCGTCCTCAACCTCTTCCATCCAAGGCGACCGCGGAGACATCTTCAACTGTGCCATCAAGACGCGATGGACCGGGAGCTCCCCCGCATCTGATGTGCCTGCTGAGGCTACGTTTGCCTGGGGCCTGCGCTTCCCAAAGTTGGGCGGGAATTGTCCTTCTTTCCCTCCACCAGGCCAGTAGCAATTTTCGATGGTATGACTGGTTTTGTTGATAGCTTTGCACTGTGGGTTCGTGCAGCGACGTTTGGGCGCGAAGGTGCTGAAGGCGACAGATGTGGACGTAGCGGCATCGGCGGCATGCTCGGGCATCCCCGTGTTGATCGCCAAGGTCTTGATGAGTGCGAACGCATCGATGGTGTTGGCGGCGGAAAAGAGAGCACCTTGGAGACCCAACCAGAGTGCGTCGGCGGGCAAGGAGCGGATGAGGACGTTTTTCACGTCCTTGTCTTCCACTTTCTTCCCCATCATCTTCACGACATTGGCCTTGCTTCGGATGTTGCTCAAGTGTTTGTCAAGGTCGTCGCGGCAGACACCCGTGAATTTAATGGCCTGGAATTCGCTCTCGGCAAGAGACAGTGCGGCCTCGCTTTTGGGCGCGCACGCAGCAATCAGCGAGTCCCAGCACTCCTTCGCGGTGCCATCGCGCTTGAGGTCCAGCCCGATCGGATCGAGCGTGTTGGTCACGATCATCGACTTCAAGACCCCGTCGCGGTACAAGAACTCTTCGCGGGACGGTGCGGTGGAGAAGACCGCTGTAGCGGGAGGTGGCGTAGCTCCAGCAGCCAGGGTGACCACTGCTGGCATTGTGATGGTGCCGACGAGGTAACCATATAAGCCCTTGCTCGAGGCATGTTCTTCAATAAGAACTTTGTAGGTGGGATAATTGCCGTTGTCGGGCTGTAACTTCTCTGTTGCGAGTAAGGTGGGTAGGCTGATCATTTGGGACGCCATCGGGACGACTTATGATATAGCGGTGGGTAGTGGGTCTGTTGAGTTGAATATAGTGCGTGTTGTTCTTTATCGACTGGTGCTCTTAGAAGGCTACGGGGCCCATAACCTAAGGTAAGAACAAAGTGTAAGAGCTCAGTCGGACACGCAACGGTGGAAACGACTGTATATTGAAGTCGCGTACAGTACCTAAGGTAAGAACAAAGTGTAAGAGCTAAGATGGTACTGTCAGGATCGTAAAGGTAAAGTAAGGTAAGTATAGCTCACCTCAGTCGGACACGCAACGGTGGAAACGACTGAGGTGACGTGGCGCACAGCGCCGATATATAAGCAAAAAGAAAAAGAAACACAAGCCAATGTCCCGGAGGAACACGGCGGGTACGGGTAACACCGGGTCTCCTACAACACCGGGTCTCCTACAACATGGTATGCAAATTGGGGACCGCCCGGTAGCACAAGGTGTGCATCTGCAATATATGAAGTCCTGTTGTACTGAGTTTTGCAGAAGGCTCCTCGTTCGACTCGAGGTCGGGCATTGCTGTACTTATGTTCAAATTTTTGAAATTCTCTTGCTAGCTCGCTCTTTTCTCCCTTGCCCAATTTTTTTTCGGCACACATGTGAGCTCATAAATAAATCAACATCCACCTTTCAGCAGCTCATTAAAAAAGACACAAAAAGAACTCAGATTGAAAAGAAGTTGTCAATTTCAGGCTTTCAGCAGGTGAGAACAAGTTGAACGCGAACTACTGCCCTTCAAGTGAGTTTTATAGAGGTTGGGAATGGCCTGGTAGCACATGGTGCGCATCTGTGAGATATACAGAAGAATTCTGGTGAATCTGCAGAAGGTTCCTTATTTGACTCGGGGTCGGGTGATATGTCTGCAGCTTCATTTTTGCCTCCACCGTTCGCTTACCCATTTCACGAATTTATTTCGAGTCTCAGGGCTGGGGTATATTCAGCTCCAGAACATCCGTGGCGTCTGAGTCTCAGTGATTCTATCCCTCTGCCTCTGCACGTCAACAGCAGGAATCCCAGTTTGATTCTGAGACGGGTGGTGCATACGCTTCCATGTGGTTCGCCCCCAGTATATAGTCGTTGTCTTTCAACTGACATGTTTCCTTGACTTATAACCACCTAGTGGCATATGGTATGCATCTGCGAGCTTTATCTTTCTGGTGCAGCTTATTCTGCAGAATATTCCTCGTTCGATTCGAGGCCGGGTGATACAAAAGTCCGCTTAGTCAACCTTTTTTGCTTTCTCATCCGTTTCCTATTCTATCCTGATTTTTTCTGGCTAGGAAGGAAACAACAGTATCAAATTATGGTGTGAAGAAGTGGCACTAGCCAGCTCCAGGTCGTAAAGCCGATGGGATGGCAAAGATGAACCCAGCGGATTTACTATACTATTGTTTGTCCGAACATCTGAGAATGTGACTCAGAGAGGCTGTCAGTACTGGAGAAATGTAAAACTGGGTGGGGGATGGGTGAAATTTCGATGTTTGTGAAAATTTCTCAGAGGCTAGTGGCGGAGTGCGCACTGGGTCAGCGAGTCCAAAATGGAATCTGGACACAGAGTCGTTAATTAGCAGGTAGTTCGTATCCGTTAAATCGCTCTTGCAATTACTGCAATATAAGTAAGTATTTGTTAGGCCGGCAGTCTGATCAGTAGTCGGCAATTTTCTTTCAAGCCAGATTCACGTATTTGACACGAATAAAACAAGTTCCCCCTCAGGCCTCTGGCCTCCGTCCGAGGGTGATCTTTTCTAAGTGTAAGCCAAGTGATGTCAACCTGCCAACTCAGATTATCTGCAACTCCGAGGGCGTCGTGAACGAGGCGAAAAACAAGAAAACCTGAAAGTCAGAATTATTCCCGTTGTTTTCGCAGCTGGCGATTTTTCATTCGGTTTTTCGTTCGGAATTAAATCCGTGCAGGAGTTACCATTGGACGCAGTTGGATCGACCGTTTACAAAGGATGGTGTCCCCGGAAGTCCAGAGCCAGTTGGGAGTGACTACTATGTAGATTCAGATAGTCAGCCTAGAAGAGAAATGGATGGGGAAGTGCAAGGAAGGAGGCAAAAAGAATTTTCTTGATGTATTTGTATCAACCGACCCCGAATCGAACGAGGAACCTTCTGCAATCACACTGGGGACCACAAAGAGCTCGCAGATGCACACCATGTGCCTCCGGGTGGTTATTAGTATGGGATGCAACCCAGCCAGCAGACAGCGATGGCATACCATAATCAAGAAAAACTCATACTTTATTTTCGATCACCCAACCGAACCGGGCTTTCTGTTGTCGATTAACCGAGGGCCAGAGACTTCAGATTTTCTCGGAGTGCCACAGTGTACAGTATGCGAGCAACCTAGTTTAGTAAACGACAGCAACCACATACCAGGATCCCAATAAACAAACCACGATCTCAGGCTTTCCCTACCTACCACTCGTGCCGGAATCGAACCGGGCTTTCTGGCGTCAAGGACCCGGACACCACAGGTGTGTGGAAACCTGGATATACCGCTGGAAATAAATTCCGCAAAAAAAAACGTGAAAATGCATGCGCAAATCCTAAATCGCCCGACCCCGAGTCGAACGGGGGAGTTTCTGCGAAATCAAGACAGTGCACATCCTACAATTTGCAGATGCACACCATGTGCCTTCGGGCTATGGTTAGTAGAAGGAAAGAATCTTAATACAACTGTACCTCAGTAAGCATATAATGGCCGCCAAAATGTGGATGCTGATTTATGGGACTCAGTGATGTCTCGTAAGAATCTTGCGACAGCGACGGAGAAAAGACTCGAGGGAGCGAGCCAGCAAGAAAATATAAAAAGGACACGATATCTCGCAGATGCACACCATGTGCCACCGGACACTGAAGGGACATAGAATGCAACCCAGCCAACAGACAGCACCGGGAAGCGGGGAAGTGCGGACACTCACAGGCTGAAAATCGCCTTGAGCCCAGCCGTGGCCTGCATTTATGTAAGGTGACTTTGAAAGGTTTTTTGCGAGGCGCCGTGACAGTCCTGCGGCAAGTTGAAAATTTTGAATTTTGAGTCCGAGTTTGAGGCGGCAACGGGTCGCTGCACACGAGCGACGCGGACGGTCGCCACATGCGCATTGCATTGGATGCCGAAGAGGATGTGCGAATTCGGGATCCGCGTGCATGTACATCGCCTCGGTTACCGAATTCGTTCGGTGCGTACCCGACATCCCTAAAAAGGTCCGTGCATTGAGTGATATAGTACGTACGACTTTGTACGTAGGAACAATTCGGAAGCCCACCGGAAAGACTCATTGGGGCAATGCGGACAGACATTGTGAATCACCCGCACACCGACACCTACCAACGAACACAGGCGCTCGACGCACGCGCGGCGTAAGCGGAACGCACCGCCCTGCACGGTACTCGCCCGCGCGAACGGGATGGAGGTGGCGGCGTGCGTGCGCCACGTACGATGCAGTCGACGGTGAGCATGCGCACGCCGTGAAGGCCGTGTTCGGTCCCGCGGACTCGGGCCTAGGGTACCACGCAACGACGAGGACGTGGATGCAGACGGGAAAGGGGTGGGGGGCGTGTGCGTGGCGAGGGATGAAAGACAAATAAAAGAGAAAGAAGGAGGGACATGAGGATAGCGACGGTGCCAACGTCGATTAGGTAGAATATTGATGTGAGCGCGAAGTTGACGCCGAGGATGCACCACAGAGCCTCGTTCGTGAGGTGGCAAGGATATATAGGGACACTCACCCGCTGGGGTGGAGGTAAAGGGATATTTTATGAAGCCTACATATCTTCAATCCTCTTCGAAGAAAAGGAAGAAAAGAGAATGAAGACGCACCGATACTCGAATGTAACACCTTCTCGGGATCCCCTAGTCAATCTCCTTCAACTCGGTCCTCCTCCTCCTGCTCAGGTACCGACACTGCGCCCATCTTCCCATCCTGCATTCCGATGACTCGGACCTTGCCCTCATCCTCCATCTCGTCATCCACCGCTGTCGTGACTCGTCAGCTTTGAAATCGTGCTCTTCGAGGTACCCAAGACCTTCGAGCGTGCAGATGTCCTGAAGTGCGCGTGTGCCCTTGACCTCCGGCGTCGCGGGTGCGGCTGCCGGATGGGGGCGGAGTGGGCATCTGAGCGCAAGCGGCGTGGCCGACGCAATCAAGACGGATTGATTGGTCAGCAGAATTCGACCACTTGAACTCGAACCACCTGGTCCACTGCCTCTACAAGCGAGTCGTAGAGTTAGGGACCGCCCGGTAGCACAGGGTGTGCATCTGCAAGATATACTGCATTGTGGCACCCTATTTCCGCAGAAGGTTCCTCGTTCGACTCGGGGTCGGGCGATACGCCGTAGAACGTTGTTTCTGTTTTTGGAGTGTCCTCGTTTTTTGCCTCCTTGCATGTTTCACGCCTTTTGCAGAATTCATTCTTGGGACAGACCTAGGGCTGGGCTCCATCCAGGTTTCCGAACACCCGTGGTGCGGTGAGCGGATATTGTCTCCCAGCCGGTCCCTGCTGTAAAAGCGAAGGAAAATGTGGTTCTTTTTTGGATCAAGGTACACAGCCGCTGTCTTTCAACCGGGTTGAACCCCTTACTGAGAGCTGTCCGGTATCATGTGGCGTGCATCTGCTAGCTTCGAAAATATGACGAGGTGCAGAAGGCTCCTCGTTCGATCCGAGGTCGGGCGATAGATTAGATTGTCTTGTATTTTGCTTCCTCCTTGCGTATACATGTACCCGTTTCACGCGTTTGCAGAATCATTCTTGGGCGGGGTATATATTCGGCTCCAGAATGCCGGTGGCGTCCGAGTCCGAGTGAGTTTAGAGCCCCTCTGCCTCCGCACATTGGGGTGGTACGATCAAATATCTGCTTCTTTCTTTTTTTCCCCCTGGTATGCGGTCACTGTCTTTCAAGTTCAACTCGGTTGCATCCCATACTGCGAACTGCCTGTGGCACACGGTGTGCATCTGCGAGGTATCATTGATATGATGGAGGGTGCGCAGAGCATTCCTCGTTCGACTCGAGGTCGGGTGATACTGGGCTAGTCTCTCTGGATATGCTCTCGGGTGCCGCCAGGGAATCCCGCAATGTCGCTGTGCGTGGATCAAAGCAAGGAGGAATCTGCCGAATACATGCGCGTCCTACTGACTAATCTCCCGAGTCTGCAGCCAAACACGCGTACACACGCTACCGCAATACGTTAGCCGGCTTATTTTTTCCTCCCTCCTTGCGCACTGGCAGTCTTTCGCTTACCCGTTCACACCTTTTTTTTTTTAGGATTTATTCTTGGGACAGATCTAGGAGTGAGCTCAATAAACAGATTTTTGAACACCTGTAGCGCTCGGCACGAGTCTCAAACCTCTCTGCCTCGGCTCATTGACAGGAGGCATCCGGTTCGATTCCGGGACGGGTGGTTTGATTGGTTCTTCTCAAACTTTTTTGGCCCCTGGTATGTGGTCTCTATCTTTCAACTGGGTTGCATCCCATACTGAGAACCACCCGGAGGCACACGGTGCGCATCTGCGAGACATTGTGTCCTAACACCAAGGAATTCTGCAGAAGATCCTCATTCGACTCGAGGTCGGGCGATAAACAGTCTGTTTATCCCTCTTTAAATTTTATTTTACTGGATCGCTCCGGTCTTCACTCCCTTGTCACAATTTTTTCTCTGTACATTGGCGGTGAGTCTCATCACTCATCTACATTTCGGTGGCCGGAATTATATTCATACTGAAGAAGTACACGAAATATATTTTGAATGGGTTGTATTAAGCTTGCTTCCCTCTACTGACCACCGCCCAGAGGCACATGGTGTGCATATGCGAGCTGTAAGGGTGGTCCCTGTCGCAATTTCGCAGAAGGTTCCCTGTTCGATTCGGGGTCGGGCGATCCGTATGGTATGTTACAGTGATTGTTTTGCCTCCTTCCTTCAAGTGTGATTTTCCATTTCGCGCATTTTACAGGATTCAGTCTTAGATCAGCTCTAAGGACTGGGGCACATCCAGCTCCATAACACCCGTGGGGTCCGAGTGAGTTTAAAACCTCTCCGCCTCGGATCATTGACAGACGAAGTTCAATTTTTGAGATCCTGGGACGCGGTCATTGTCTGTTGGCTGGGTTACATCCCCGAACTTGGAATTCAGTTTGAAACCATTAGTACTGCCATCTTTTTCATTGTGTCGCCATTGATTGATGTAGAAATAGACGGTCTCCGATGAAGACAGGGTCTGTTAATGACATTACGGTACAGTTTTTGCTCTTCTGACCCTTTCCGGCCCAATCCACCTACACGTCGCATTAAAACGAGTCCCGATTCATTCATAGTTTCAGATTTTTTACCGTAAACGCGTGGTAGTGACAGGCTTTCCAATCGAAAAAAGCCCCTCGTCCATCGTCTCCTGTTCCTCCCTCGACAAACTAGCGACGCTCCTCCAGATCTTCTTTGGTAGGCTCCAGCTCGCTAATTTCAAAGCCGGGAATAATATGGCTCCGTGTTTCGGTCGGGGCGCGCTGGCCCTGAGCATCTGAAGCCGTACATACTCTCAGCCCAGGTAAAACAGCGAGTCAAACAGATCGTACTGGGACCTTGGAACGCCAGGTTATTGCGGGCTACTGGCCTCCCTAAAAAGACCCGCATCAGAAACGACCCTACGATGTTGGATGCGGATGCGACCAACCAGTCGGATAGATTGCGCTCGCTGAGGCAAGGACACAAACGAAGAATAGGATGGGTGTGAGTTGAACCATGGCGGCTTAGTGGGCTGAGGACTTCTTGTGTTCATCCTTGTTGTCCCGCCATTTATACTCTCACTAGCTCTGGTAGCGAGTCGTCGGGTAGTCGATTCGGAGCTAGTCGAGCCTTGAGATCCATTGTTATCAGCGGTGAACAGGAGAATTGAAAATAACCCCCCCACAATTGTTTGACTATAATCTATTGCGGAAGAGATTAATTGCATACCAGGCTATGCCAAGATAATCCGTGTCATTAGGACGACATTCCTCAACTGTTGTGGATCTTTATGTTGGGAAGTAACTCGTCTGTAGGGCAGAGAAACGACTCGGCGCAGTGCTGGTACGTATGGCTTGCCAATATCCTCGGTGACTTGAATCCCACAGGTCCGGAGATTCAGTTTTCAGACATGCGGAGTCGATGAGAGCCTTCTCGGCATCTAGGAATCGCCGCATCCTCGCTAGAGTAGAAACACCGTAGTGTCCGCCGATCAAGTGTCACGATTGAAGGCGGCATTGAGTTTTCTCTGTTGTTCAGGGCGATAAAACGGTGCGTAGCGTAGGCATCTGAGATGCGTACTTGATAAATCAGCTCAATACGTGCGGGAAACCCACATTTTGTCCGTCCCTGGACATTGAGGACATTCGGTAAAATTCGGAATAAGTCATAGAAGCTCTTGTAGATCGACCGAAATATTCATTCATCGGCAGATAGCGATAGCGGAGGTTAGAGCCCGGGATAATGGCGGTCACCATTGCCCTTGGAAAACCACCCTATGAAAGGAGATCCACATCTGAGGAGGTTCAACGGATAGCGAAAGGAGCGGAAAATGTCGGGAGAATAAGCGGCCGCGACGAGAGGATAAGCAGGGCTCATCGCCTGAAAATCTTGGCGATGTGATAAAAAAGGGCAGTACTTCGAGAATTGGTTGTGCGTGCCGGACTCCACGGGACAATTACCGTTCGCGGAAGGAGGCTTGTAGGGACGGTAATTCAAGTCTGGGGATTTTAGACAGGGAGCGAAAGAAGCGGAGAACGGCACGAGAGAAAACGGCCCGCGAGAGGAAAGTCTGTGTGATCAGATCATCAGAACTCGGCCCGACAGGGATCCACCATTTGATAGAAGATGGAGAGGTGAAATATATGGAATAACAGTTCGTATGTGGGGTAAGGGGGAAAGCTAACGCCAACGGAAAATGACACCGCTGGATTGTATCGGGCATTAAGGCACCCTAATGACGTCGGTCAAGGCACGGTGGGTCCAAAAAATAGTGAAGGTCCGGAAAAGAATCTCCGAGGTTAAAATGGACCAAAGTCGCAGTAAAGAAGAGGGGGGTGAGGATATGTTACCGCACTCGGAGTCGAAGGCGCCGGTAGGTAGGTGTATTCCGTGTGGCGTCAAGATCCGTGATTGCAAGAGGGATTCAAGCTATTTAGAGGAAGTGATCCGAGATTTCGTGCATTTGAAGGTAGTTAACACGAGCAAGAGAGAGAGATAGAAAAGGGGACACTGTGGGAGAGATATGAAAGCGGGTCATAGTTATGGTCGGCCGTCAGAGAGAGCGCAGAATGTAGAATGCGTGGACTGGGGGCTCCGGTGAATCGAGGTAGGGCCAATGAGCAGCGCGACCCTGTGCAGGCTGGAATAAGAGAGAATTAATAAGTATGATCAAGGATAGACCTGGCGTCGAGGCTCCCAGCAATAAAGTTTTTTCTCAGTTGAACCCTGTTTTGAACCGTGGGAATGTTGTCGCTGCTTGTTGGATCGGTCGGCTTTCTCATCACAAAGTACTTAATGTATCCCACAGATTCATTTTTTTTGCTCCTCAGGATCCAAAGGAGTCTCAGTCTCAGCCTTCGGGTCATTCCTTTTGGTCACTTCACGGTTCGTATCAAGTTACTTGAACATTTGCTCAATTCAAGCTTAACACTCTTGCTGCTTCTCTGTCGGTATCAATCATCGAGAAAAAACACTTGAGGATCGGAGAACCTTAGATATTGAGCTCACCGTGTCATCTTCTGTGTTCTGTGAGGCATTCACCCATTCCGTTGGGGCGAAGGGACCGAGGTCCATTTCAACCTTCTCTTTCCTTCTCCTCCGATTAATGACTAGTCTCGTCGCCCGCCACTGGCACCTGACGATAGATCCACGTTTCCTGTATTTTAAATTTTAAATCGAAAATATATACTGAGGGAACAGCGCAAAATCTACGCAACGGGCGACAGGTACTCCGTTACATTAACATCCACCCTCCCATCCACCAGGATTTGTGATCTCATGTGCATATTTGTCATCGAATCCTCTGGTGATCTTTGCGGATCTTTGCAAGAGACGGAAATGAGATTATCCGAAAGTTTTAACTTTTTGGACGACATGGCCTATCATAAGCACGTTCTGAATATCTTGAATTTGTGGACCGACAGCTTTGGCAGGACTGGATCCCGGAAATCTCTTCTCTTTCTGGATACAGAATACTCTGGAGGAAGAACCTGTTCCTAATTTGAACGATGGCGTTTGCTTGTTTGGCTATGATTATTCCGGAACATTCCGAGTAAGTATACTATGGCTGCTTCTTTATCGACGACGACAACCCTTTGCACCTCCCTTCAACCTGCCAAGCTTTCATCTCACCTCCTCCGGCCTCCTTCACGCCATCAATGATCGCACTCGATGAGGATCTGCACTCAGTCACCGTCGTCAACGTCAAGTGATGAATTCAGCCCATTGAGGATCTGTCGCTGAGGCTAAATTCAAACAATCAAGCTTGACGACGGTGACCCGTCGCTCACGTATTAATTCTGCTTCCTCGTCGGTATGACACAAACATCCGGGCCGGGTACATCCCTGCGAACGTGTGCGAACGTATCTCAAATCAGTGCTGGGAGCCCGTCAAAATTCGCCGTCCGGGCGCTATGTCCCCTGTCATCTCTTTTATTCTCCTTGTATCAAGGGTGGCTAAGTCAAGACTCCCATCGAGACCCCGTAAACCAGTGAGACCACCACCACCACACGGTCCGCTGATCCGATTCCCAAATGTGGAAGTCTCGTCCGTGAGTTTGCTTTGGCATTTGGCATTGCACCGAGGCATAGCATAGAGTTGGACTAAGGCTTTTAATCGACACTACTGTGTGTTTGGGCACCTCGACTATTTTTAACTGAGGAGGAAACTCTATATTTCACTGTGTACACGGCAGAAAATCAGGATAACACCTCCAAAGCAAGATCTTACCAGTCCGCTACCTAGATAAAATTTGAGGACCACACAATCTTCAATTGGTACAGGCTAATAGAGCTTACTGCGTTGTTCTGGGTCAGTCAGAGTCACTGAAGGCTCATTTTACATGTTGTTGACATCTGTTGTCGATTTCACCTTATTGGGTCGCGATTTCTTCAACCACCAAGTTTGACCCATGGCGTTGAGATTTCGCATTTAAATTTGCTTAGGTGGTTGATATAAAGTACCGGCACATTGTCCCTAAGTTCTCTGAGGCAAAGAAGGCGCACCAGCAAGCTTTCCAAAAGGGTAGACGATGTGAGGACCCCGGAATCACATCACGTGCATATGGGGGGTCCATATCCGGTATTCAGCTTTCCGTGACCCCTTGCCTTGTATTATGTATTCCTCGCCGTCCGCAATCGGATATTTTGACGAGGCGCATCAACCTTTCTGGTATGTTGCTGGAACGTAAATTCACGGCCCATTGATTGTTTATTAGCACATCCGAATTCCGCTCAGTCGGATCGAATGTTCTAAGCGAGGTGGCCCGTTATTTTAACTCTCCGGTGTCGCAATGTTGATACTGCATCAGTGCTGCTTTGACGATAGACGCCGGTTCAGTGACATGATTAGAAGTGGTCTCCGACCACCAAGGTCGAACAGCCCGAAACTCCACTCCCTTGGCTTACAACGAAAAACACCAAAATTTTCGAACGGTGGGGCGACGTTCGTACTCAATAGAACTTGCTCTCCAAGATAAGTAGCCTTTTCCATCTCTTATGTTTGCAGAGTTCGCGTAAGCGCGCGCTTGCTTGAATTGCATTAGATGCCATTTTGACTCTATCAATTCTAGGAAGGCTCCCAAAGGGCTGTGTACAGTGACGGAGCGCGTTCTTGGCGGGCGAGCCCTGCCAAGGCTGTTCCAAATAGTATAGAATACGACTTTGTCCCATCGTTTTTGACAACATTCCCAGTGTTCCGCCTCCCACCAACCAAAACCAATCGCTGGCAGCATTGCCAGGGCTGCTTGCAAATTGACCATGGTCAGCTCCACGCTCCTTCTTATGCTTGTGGGGTCCCATTACGGTAAGTACACGAAGTATATAAAAAGAGCTCAAATACTGATGAATCTGCATAGCGGTGGCCTCTATCCAGATCCGTTCACTCTTTATCGCCGATAACAGCTCCCCTGAGTGCATAGATCAATGCAACGGACCGGCTGGCATGTTCGACGACGTATGGGACGAGTCACATCGGCCTCCGAACTTGTACTGATATATCCAACCAGAGCTCCTCCCTCGCTACAGTCTGCATCAACACCTTCGTATCACAGGTCAAAACGTGTTTGAATTGTAATGTTCAGGTGGGCTGGGATAGCGCGGCGGACTACCAGACGGTGGTGGACTGTGCGTTGCCTTGCTTTTTATTTTTCCACTTTACGATTCTGACTGGCGGCGGCATCTAGCATTCATATATCCAACTGCGCGAGCAACGGTCGCTGATGTGACCATCTCGGCGGAAGGCACCAGTGGAAGCGGGAGCAAGGGCGCAGACGGGAGTACCAGAGGAGGCGGGGAAGCAAGCACGAATGCCGGTGTCGGTGGAAGCGCCAAAACTAATGCCGGGGCCTCGATCGCGCGGGAGCGCAGTGTTGCACTCAATGAGACTCTCATATGCATCGTACTGGGATCGTCTGCTTTGTTGCTGTTGGCTCCATAGCTCCTGGTGGGGCCTCCTTTATGTATGGACTATTGTGATATTATAATTCAGGTTTCGTGCGGCATGCGCAGAAAAATCGCGTGGACGTTTATAGTTACGCGTCGATTACGCGTCTAATACACGAATGGTCACGGATCCACGTGTCTGTCACAGTCACAGTTCTCTTGTCTCAGTCTGTGACATGTCTGTCTCAGTCTTGTCTTGCACGTCTTGTCTTAGTCCAAGTCTCAGTCAGACTCTCGGAGAACCTCCACATCGAAAACACGAAGACCAACCTTCAAGGTGCCGAATTGGCTCCATTGCAACATCTACTATTCCCAACTACTATTTCTCATTTCCTTCTGCTGCGACAAAACTGCGATGTCTATGCCAATGCACAGCCCTATGCACGCCCGGCAAATTGCTCTGAAAGTCGCGAAATTCAAGGAGGGAATTTTTGAAGACGAGATACGCTCCCATAGGTGCAGTTCCTGTAAAACGATATTGAAAAACCCGGTGAGTCGCTTCCGGACACCGCAGTTCTTCTCGTTCCAGAGATACGATGGGCTTACTTCTTGAAGGTTCCGTGCTCAGGTTGCAAGGTCGTCAGATACTGC
Source organism: Mycena galericulata (assembly GCA_029289565.1). Taxonomy (NCBI): domain Eukaryota; kingdom Fungi; phylum Basidiomycota; class Agaricomycetes; order Agaricales; family Mycenaceae; genus Mycena; species Mycena galericulata. The sequence continues at coordinate 53,642 of JARKIA010000222.1, forward strand.
AGTGACTTGGTACCTTTGTATTTCTCTCCAAACACATTTGTGCCTGACCGACCTCCAGTGTCAGAAACGGGACTGGAAGGCGTCACATCAACACCTGTGTAAGGTCTACCAGGTACATTGCGGTGCTACACACTTGTTCTTGGGACTGAATATCAATACCTCTAGACCCTACCGGACCGAGGACCGCAAATGCGGGCAATCGCGCAACAATTTCCGTGGGCCAGGATTCAAACGGACGGTACATTCTCGTTTCAAATTTTGCAGGCATCGCGAAACCTTCTGGGAAGCGGTGCGGAATTCGGCTGGTGGACAGAGAGGCCATGCTGCGCCCCAGACGCGGGATACCTCCCTGGCTTTTTGTTGCTCGAACGACAACATTTGAGGGAGAGGGCTGGGTGGAAGCTGCTCGATCCAGAGACCCCATGGCTCGATTTTTCCTTTGGTGGGAAACCCCCAAAGACTGGATCGTTCGAGCAGAATTGGGCGAGCTACTACAATTGGCGTGGCCTGCCGATTAAATCGCCGGCAGCGCTTTTGTTACACTGGCCAATGACCGTGTACAGACTTCTTACCATTGCTGGTGTGGTTCCCCAGCCGGCTTCAGAGACGCGCCGCCAACTCACGGTCCACATGCTTGGAGTGGAAAAGGAGGTCGATTTCCTGCCGATGTGCGTGATTCCTTCTTCGCGGGTTGCCCGCAGACTTACCCATCCCAGATTCGGGGAACTTGCCCTTCTCCTTCCGAACACCGACATCAGCCTCATTATGTTTGGGCACGGGGTGGCCGACCTCCTCGCGAAGGCGCAGGGCAATTCACTCTGCCTCGCAGCGCAACCCGTCGTGTTCGGATACACCGCGCCTAAAGTTTCTGGCGGAGGTAGCATCCGCATCTCACTTGCGCGCGAGCGCTTCTGGAAGGACGCGACGCTCGCGCGCCAAGGATTGCAGCGCCCGGACGCGATGGTAGCGTGCAATGCGGGCCTGAGGTCGTATCCTGAATGGACGCCGGTCGTCCTTTCCGCCACCGCATTCGCGATTCCCTTCGCGGTGACGGACTACAATGAGATCATCCTCCTCGACAATATCACGTCACTGCTGCAGGTGCTGCCCATCTACGACATGGGGGACATGAAGCTTACACCAGAGGAGCGGCTGCGCGTGAAAGCTGCGTCGATGAATCGGTATGAGGTTCGGCTCAACCCGTTCATGAGGCCGGGCCCGCGTCCGCCCCGGCCAGGCGGAATTTCTGCCGTAAACGGGTACGAGATGGTGGTGGTGCCAGCTGCCTGAAGAATCGAAGTTTCAAATTTATGTAACGACTCCGTATTTCGGGGTGAAATTCAGATCCCTGGGCGGTTATAATATCAATTCTGTTCCTTGACGAGATTTTATTAAAAATATGATTGTCCTCCAAACGGACCACCCCTTGCGAACTCCAAACTGAACCCCCAAATTCACGTGTGCAAACGGAACGTAGTCTATTGCAAATGGAATCCCAAATCAGCTCCAAACCGAACCTCAACTTTAAGTATCGCAACTTCATGTAGATGGAACCACGATTTTGCCTTTTGCTACTGCAAATAGAACCCCGATTTTGGTTATCTCAAGGAACCTTGATTCTGAACTTGGCGACAAAAAACTCGATTTTGGCCTTTGAGACCATCAACGTACATACATAACCTTGATACGTGTATTCCTCATCGAAAATATGTTATTGCCTTTCACGGCTACTGATCCCGCCTAAAACCGGACTTCTTGATCCATCCCCAGATTCTCGCTGCGGATCTGCCCGCTCTTTGTTTATTTACCTGATTGATCCTCCGTGGGACGGTTACTGAACTGGCTGATCTACGTTACTGATCTATCGTCTCCGACCTTACTGACGCGGCCCGTGTTTCGTCTTATGGACCTACCCCCAATTTTATGAAATTGATCCAGCCGCCAACACCAGTTGACTCACCGTCGTCTCTACACCGACATTCCACACAGGTTCTGGAGTTGCGAAGGTAATGATCCAAGCATACTTTTGCTTATTGACTTGACTAGACTTCAATACACCCAAGTTGTTGATTCAGCCGCCTGTAAAACAGCTGTCATTATTGATTCAACTACATTTTTAGAGCATCACATTATTGAATCGACCTTACTCAGTGGAACCGCAAGTTATTGAATTATGCCGACTTTTTTTTAGTTCACCAGTTATTGAACCAACTCCACTTTTCAGATGGTCACGTTACAATCTACCTCGCTTTCTGGTCATCTCAGTTATTGAAACAACCCCGCTTTTGAAGACATCACGTTATTATTTTGATATTGATTCACTTGGTCGTCCCCGGTCTCTGGCATCTTCTCTGCGTCCCCCGGATTTCTACGCAGTCATGACCAAAAACAAGAAGGACAAGGACAAGGTGTCCAAGAAGAAGAAAAAAGATGACTCCAACGACACCATTCGCTCGTTTACTGTCACTGAAGACAACGGTGCCTTAGTTTGTAACTGCCCCGACTTCGAGGCCACCGGTAAACCTTGTCGGGAGATTCTTGCTGTTCGAATTCAGAAAGAGTTTGGACCTGCAAAACCATACCTTGGTAAGTCAAACTATCTCTTGTGTCGCTTTCCCTCTCAATGCCAAGGATACCTAGCGGCCACACAGGGCCTTGATGTTCATGGCCCAAAGCCCAAAGGAAAGACAAAAGCACCAAAAGCAAAACCCCGTACGGGTGGACGTGGACCACGCCCGATTGCCGACTACAAGATACAGGATGACCTAGACAGTTTTTTGGAGAAAGTCGAGCGGGGCTATAATCCGTTCAAAAGTGATGATGAATTCAGCGAGTCCGACCGTGAGGGTGAGCCTGAACGTAAGAAATCCAAACAGAATGACGCTCCTGGTGCGCAAGGTGCGTCTTTCATAAGTTACCCGCCATTCATTCGATCTCATTCATGTTATTTATTCAGTCAGTTCCGGTAGACCGCCGGCCACCACCCCTCTCCACTCGGGCCGAGCATCTACCTCTCCAGCCAAGTTTAGCAAGAAACCCGGACCCAAAGGGAAAGGGAAAAACTCTCTCTTACCCCGTTTACCGCCAACACTACACGAGACTCCGGCCAAGAAAGGAAAACCACTTGATCTTGGATCCTCCGCCAACGAACAGGTGAGTTACTCTTGCCTCGCTGGGCCATCCACCCCCGTTTAGCACCATTAGATGTCCAGTGGCAAGCCTCCCCCGCTCAGCAAACAAACCCTGAAAAAAAAAGAGGCTTTTATTCAGGTGTGAAATTTGGATTTACCACCTGCAACGTCCTCAGACTCTCGCTTGCAGCAACTGGATCTTACGGCAGAGGACCTCGACATATTGGACATCGATTGGCTGCGTTGGGACCAGGAATACAAATTGCGTGCCGATGAAGCTGATGAAATGGGTAGCCTCCTCGAGGCCCTTTCATTATCAGTGCGGCCGGCCGGCCGGGGTATCTTGGTCCTTGGCCCCTCTTATGCGTTCGAGGCACAGCGCCTGCGTAATGTTGACTGGATGCTCTCGGATGACGAGCCTATAGATGCTACGGGATCGGTACGAGCTCAACCATATGCATTCTTTGTCCTTAATTGGCTTAAGTAAACCCCTACAGCCTGCATTTCCAGAGAATTCGGTTCTCAAGAAAGCGTGGTTGCACAGTCAGCGTGTCACTCTCGAAAAACTATTGGTATTCCATCATGATCCAGTCCGTGATCATTGGCTCCTTTTTTTGGCAGACCTTTCCACGGACGATGTGTCTTGCTACGAACCTCTTGGTCGGCACGGTGACGCTATCGATATTGAAGACATAGTTCTCATTGCGAAGTTCTTCAAACCTCAAAGGCAGCCAAGAATGGTAACACACTTCGTCAACACCATTCCTCATTGTCTCACTTGAATTTCGTCCTGAAATGATAGCCGCCCTTTGATGCCGTCGTTGAATACAGGCTCTATAGTCTTGACATCCAACACGATGGAACATCGTGTGGTTTCTGGATGGTCACCATTGCATTTTTACTAATCTGCGACATCGAAATCACAAAGGGCTGCATCAAAGTCCTTAATGCCCTCGGAGTGAAGAACCTCAAGGAGCATTGGAAGTGCTTGTTAACATCATGGCGCATCGAGGAAAAGGGTCTTGGCACCGAACCCGTCAATAACTTCCTTGCTTACTGGGGAATCGAATATGATCCTCGGATTCGAATTGTACGTGTTTCTTAGTGACTCAACACCCATCCAACTGATAATGAAACTGTGGTAGCTTGCTCATCGCCCAAATTGGATCCCACGTTTCGACCCACAGGGTATATTACAGCTCCTCAATGGAAGCGGAGACTCGGAGCCGGTCCGTCACATTTTCTCCATATCCGTGAAATAAATTGAGAAACTGTCTTAGCCCTCAAAAGTTACTGGCAATTCTGCTCCTGATGGCACTGTCCCTACCAGCGGTTCTGGTTCCCTGCATCAAATGCCTACGGACGAAGAGTTGGAGAGAGTCCTGATTGATGTAAGCCGTAAATCTCGCTCTCACATTATTCTTATGGCTAATTTACGGACCATTTAGCTGCAAGACGCGATCAAGCACTTTGAGGCCCATAGAATTCTTTTAACCTTCAACCGTGAAGCGTTGCCTGGAGAAGATCTCGAACGTTTCATTAACTTTGGCTCGGACAAAGGCCGGGCCAATGACGAAGTTATAAATATATTTGTTGCCATCCTTAATTGGATGCCAGAGCCGGTTAGTCCGGAGGATACCCCCTTGTATTACGGATCTATCTTTGGTCTGTCGCGACCTCCCAGAAACTACAAGGTCTTGAGCACCTTCTTCTACGCTAAACTCAAGGAATTGCTTGCTGCCGAACATCCTGTGACTGGGAATCAGAAGCTTGCTGAACGACTTCGTGCAAGACTAGGGCGCTGGTTCAAGAAAGTATGTTGTCTGGCTCTCGGATATTTTACATTCTAATATTTTATAGGATGACTTCTCCGCCTTAGCAAAGATATTAATCCCGGTCAATGAACCTCACCAAATCCACTGGCTTCTCTTCGAGATTCGCTATGAGGATAAGCTTCTCAATATCTACGACAGCTGGGGCGACAATCAGATTGCATACTATAATTCCTCTGACTATACAACAAATCCTTATAGAACATCACTTGCTGTAAGATGTCTTACATATTTTCAGTGCATTCTCCAGTATTTACCATCAGTCCAGCTCATTGTTCTTGCCAGTCAAGTGATTTCAGAGGCATCGGACGACCACCTTCCTCAAATCTCAGGCGAATGGACCGTTCAATGTGTAGGAACACGGACATATTTCTGTATTGCGTTGCTTACCTCCTGTTTCTGTCCAGATCCCCACTCCGACTCAAAGCAATGCAATCGATTGTGGCTTTTTCGTGATTATGGTGGCTTTGCACCTGGTGTATTTTGCCGAAATTCACCACTCGGATTGTCCGCCCAATCTACACTTCTCTGCCAAGACCATGAAAAAGAACCGCACAATTCTCGCCACAAGTCTCATTGACTGGTGCATGAGATATCAACAAGCTAGTCATAATCCTGTGGGCAGTGATAATGAAGATGAATCAGTCTCGACCGAGCATCCTCTGAACGCTCCCGACTTGAAAATGGGCTTAGATGCACCGGAGGCGGAGTGTGTACTTTCAAAGTATCAAGTTCTTCTTCAACGCTGACTACCCAATAGGTACGCAGAACGACAGAGCCCTGTGCCATCCAGCGTTGACGGGGAGGAAGAAATTATTCACTCCGCACCACCTGTGCCTGTCAGCATTCAAAATGCCGAAACTGAGTCCGTATTTTGATAAAGCCCTCGCAAAATTCATATTGAGTCAGTAATAGGGTTGAGATGCATCAGAGCCCAGTTCCGTCAAGTGTCGATGGTGAAGAGGGAATGTCGGAGCAAGAGCGGGACAAGGACGAGAGTGAGGCATGGTGTTCTTCCCTCACACCACTTCCAGATAACTTCACCTGGACTATTTCATCCGAATTTGTAGGGAGCAATGCTATTTGAATACAGGGTACATAGATATATGTGATCTAAAAGATACATTCAAGAAAGCATTATAATACCATGATGCATTAGAATGGAAGTGGAGCCTGTAGTCCAAAAAGTCTGCATCTTGAAGAAGTCGGCGAGGGGCACGGCAAGGGCAGGACCAGGACAAACGACGCGGACCTTCTCCTGTATGCCATGCGCTCGCGCGACGCGCAGGCCCTCTATCACCCGTTTCCTCCTCTCTCGTTCCTCACATCCACCACATCCCGGGTCCTGTTCTCGACGGTGCGTGTGCCACGCGACCCGCGGTCTGGTGGCGCGGTTGAAGTCGCACGCGCTTATGCGGGGAATTGCTCCGGGCAGGGGCGCGAGGGCGTGCACTCAAACACGCAGGCAGAGAAGTGGCGGCATCCCGTCGCCCGGGCGTTGTACGTGGGGCGCCGGAAAAACGTCTTGGCGAAGAGCCGGTGGCGTGCAAACTTGAGAACCTCGAGGGCGGGGGTGTGCACGAGGCCGGCGAGGAGAAGCACGTCGTTGTCGAGCGGGATGCTGAGGTCCAAGGTGGAGACGGGCGCAAGCCGCTCGAGGAAGGCAGCAAGGGTGTGCGTGAGGCTGGCGAGGGGGACGTCGAGGTCGAGGGTGGAGAGGCGTGGCATGCGCTCGAGGAAGGCAAGGGGATTAGGTCGCGGGTAACACAAACGCAGGCGCAATCGCGGTCGCGTCGTGTTCTGGTGTATATTCCGCACCGTCCTCGTGGGTGTGGATCGAGAACTTGAAGTGGCCACCGCCAAAGGCTGCTGGTGCTGCGGAAATTATGGATGTTGAGGGGTTTGGGTGAGAGAAAGAGGGTGCGGAGCCGCAGAGGACATCCCATTCGGCGAGAGAGGCGAGGTGGGCGGAGGAGAAATGCTTGAGGGCGCGCCAGAGGAGAAGCTCGACGCATTATTTTGTGTGGGTGGGCGTGGCATCTGGAAGGTATGCTTGTTAGTAAGTTGGGAAAGACGAGGAGATGGACAAGGGAGAGGGGGAGGAAGAAGATGGTGTAAAGACAGACGTACTCGGCCACGGCGTCCACCTCCGCGCACCGCCCCACCCGGGCCGCGTCCGCCTTCTTCGCTGCCTTGCCATCTTGCACTCGTCCTTGTACAGGTGTGCAGGCTTCACGATCTCCTTGCACAGCAGCCACGTCACAGTGCGGATGAGGTCGCTGTGTTCCGGGTTCGACGGCGGCGCGAGGGATGTCGTGCGTGGACGCGTTGGCTGCTGAGTCGCATGCGCAGGATGCTGCTGCGACGGCGTTTGCGTGCGGCCGCGCACGAGTGACGGCAACTCGTCCGGGAAGGAGGGGCGCCGGGGCCCGCGCCGTCGAACGAGGCGCCACGAAGAGTCAATCGGTGTTTAAGGCATGGGCGGCAGCGACGATGACGAGGGGAGCGGGTGGTGGGAACTGAGTGCAGCGTGGAACCGACGGTGAAAGCGGCGCAAGGGGGGTGCTGCTGGCCAAGCGCGGGATGTGCCCACGCGAGCCAGACATGGGCGTGGGCGTATCCGGAGGTGAGGGCGGTGCATGTGTTGGTCTCCGCAGCATCTGCGGCGACGGCGCGGCGACAGCGAGCTGGCGAAGCACGTCGGGGCGGTGGGCGCCGTCGTGAAAGAGTGGAGGGTTGAATGTTTGACAAATCACGTGCGCACCGGCCCTGAAGGCGCTGGCCGCTGCACAGACCGGTGACTCTGAGGCGCTATACACCTCAAACACGGGCGTCCTGCTTGACGGGCGAGGGGGGCTGGGAGGTGGTGGAGGGGGGACGCATGCCGAGCGCAGTGAGTACGCAGCGTTCGTGTTCTGGCGTTAGCGGAGTCGGTGGCTAGGATGGCGGGGATTCCTAGGGAGCATGGGTGTTCGTCAATTGAAGGGAATTGGACAAAAATTGACCGACTTACTTCGAAATTTCTTTAGGGCCCTTTTCTTCAAACTCTGTGCTGAGGTGGGTGCCGCCGGGGTAGTTCACCGTGACGAAGATGGCAAGATGTGCCAATAGCCGTGGCGCATTCCCCAGTGTCAATGACTAGGGGACGTTGGCCACGGTTGTCGATACACTGACGGCAGATAACACTATGGTTAACGCCAGAACAGCCTACCATGTCCCGCAGCAAAAGCGCGAAGGCTTCACCAGCAAGGAAATGGGATGAGTCAGAGATAGAAAAGTACACGTCACAAGACGAACGTGATACGAGTGACATTTGTCACGCGAGTTCGATCGGTGGTCCGGCGGTCCTAGGACACCTAAACGCGCAAGTACATGGTATAGCAAGAATATATTCACACTTCAACTATTTTCGTACAACCCGGGGGAGTCTAGCGACTCTCCATGCTTTACGCCCATCACTACGCTGGGTGGGCTGAATTGCATTTGTGCTGCTCCACACTCAATACGCATCTGAAGCCATCTCGAGCGCCTCTTGATTAACTCTGCTTTGGGTTGGCCACGCCTGATAATATTGAAACCACTCGTTGGCCAGAATAAGCACCAAACGGTAAGCCCTGCGTTGAAAGTGAGATCAACTTGAGTCGACGAGACACGGCACTCACGATTTGTTGGTACGATTGCCGAGAAAGACCTGATTGAAGGTCTTGAAGGCCCTTTCTGTCCAATTGTTGGTTGAGAGCATTCGCTCACGGTTTCGGCCATCAGGTAAACCCATGTCGGTCCAATAGTCTATGAAGCAATGAGTCTTGTGATGTCCGTACGAGAGGAAGATATACCTCGCCATTCCGCGCAGAACCAATTAGCTTCGAAGTAGTCCCACAGTATATCAACCGTAGTCGCCGAGCCCTGAACAATGGTTTCCAAGCGTCGCCGAAATCTTGCTTTATATCCTCGCCAACGGCGATGGTCGCGGCAACGCTGGATTTCACGGACAGCAGCAAGAAGCATGTGTTTGCGTGCAAGAGACAGAACAGGCCTCGGCTGGTGCTCGCCATCTGGAGCATTGTCTCGCTCCCAGCGAAGAATGGCCTATAAAAACGGGGTTGTAAGCCGAATTGTATGATCCAACTAGGTTTGCGCACCTGCATAACATGGAACTGGCAGATTCGGATGGGAATGCCGGGAAATACTGCATAACTCGAGTAATTATTGATCCATGAATGTTAGTGGGCGAGTATACCTTCTTCAATAGCAGCCTTGGCGGCTCTAGACTTGTCAATCATAAAGAATGCCGGCCTCCACCCATACTTTACTATGTATTGGGCTTTGGCCATTAGCTCTTCTTTTTTGTCTTCTAGTCCTTCAGCGACAGAAACTCGTCCTGGAAAAACATAAATTAAAGGTGAATGCCGTCAGAGAAGGCTCAACGGACGGACCAGCAACAAGATCGGCCGCCATTTTCTCCACCAGGACTTTGGTTTCACGGAGGAACTCGACTTGAGTTGGGATTTTTATGTCAGCAGAAAGGTAGGCAAAACCTGGAGTATAGTCAGTGAGGGAGGAAAGGCAATGAGGATGGACTTGATAATTACCAGGTACCATGTGCCCCTTTTCGTCCAACGTTATCATGATCGTGAGGGGTGCCCGATTCTCGTTCATATTGCGATACGTGGTGTCGTGTCCCACTCCCGCCGTCTGAGAGTGGAGGATCATAACCTGGGTGCCGTAGGGGTTGTGAATCCCGGTTGCAAAATCACTAGGGGGGTTGGTTTCGTAATTGGGGGGGGTGTAACTGTTAGAGATTGATTGTGTTGGTGGAGGGATGAAGAAGGCGCAGAGCTTACTGGAAGACTTTGTCCGGATTGAGCTCTGCGAAGACACCTATGCTCAGAAGTGGATCTGCCAGAACACGCTCTTTTCGTCGAAGGTAATTCACAACATTATTTACTTGGGAGGCATTGGGTCGGCGGTACGCTGGTGTGTTGTTGGCTATGAAGGTGGCGAGCAGACCTGGAAAGAAAAGAAGAATGAACAGACTGAAGGTCAGGCCTATAAAACTCTGCTTACGCCGTTTGATGCTTGACGCCGGGAGATTAAATAAGCTAGCCATCTCGAGCATGCACTGCCGAATATAATGAGAGGTGTCGAGATATTTTTCCATGGCCTCTGGATGTTTGTGCCTCTGGAAAAAGTGCATTTCATTGAGATCGTCGGAGTAAACCTCGGCCTGATGAAAATCAGTCAAAGCACATATGGGAAATGAGAACGCACATGAAGGACTACTTTACACTTGTAACGCGGCAGTTTTGTAGTCTTGACCTTTCTGCGCGATCCGGTATTCAATTGTCTATTGAGCACTGCTATATTGTCTGTGGTAGGGTCGAGTTCAATCTCAGATTCAGAGGCATCACCGGAGTCGTCATCCTTGTCCGATACATCCCCTGCCTCAACGTTAACATAACCCTTCTGATCAATGTCAGCATCAACAGCTTCGCCCTGGGCCGGATCCTCTTCCTCATCATCCGAGTCGGCGTCCGAGTCCGAGGCTGAGTCGTCCGCGGCGGCAGACTGACCGTGCCGGCAATGGCCGGTGCACTTGAACTTCGCACGGAAGACAGGAACGCGCCCTTGTTTGAGCTCAGGAGGTGGGCGACGGTCACTTGTGTTCCAGCAGAACATCACTGGGCGAGCGCGAATATCTTTGGGCCGATCAAATGGGTTCCCGGCATGAACAATGTCAACACATTCTGCAAGCCCGTAATGTTGCGGGGAGTAGTCATTTTTCTATGGCGACATCAGTGTTGTGTGCCTATGAGGAGGAGAAATAGAGACCCATTGTTCAAAGCACTTGTATGCTGTAACTGTTGTGGCACGCCCAGCAGAAGTCCAGCCCTTATCCGTCCGGTGCTTTAGAGTATTGAGGCCCACGCGTGGCTTCCCCGACTTTTTTGATGTACGCCGGTGTGACTGGTCGGTTCCACGGCTGCGTTCGGGCGATGCCTGCAAGTGAATAGGCAGTCCGGTGGTAAAGGCGAGGAGGGAATTGGTGTGGGGCGAGAACGCTGTACCCTTGTTGGCTTTTGTAGACTGCTTCAACTTCCGGGGCGGAGTTTCGGGAGCAAGGAGACCACTAAGTTGTGCCGAAGTTGAAGTCGATGTGTTGTTGCGAACTCCGCGATCTTTGTGTGACGGTCTGCCAGGCACTGGGCGTTTTGGCTGGCCACGGATGAACAAACTGGGATCAGACTGAGAGAACTTGAAGGAAGAAAGTATTCATACAGGTTGCGGTCCTAAAGCCGCAGGAAAAAACTCCTCATCAGAAGAACCAGGCAGTTCAGTCTGTCCAATGCTCAGTACAAGGGCAGGGGCAGGGACGAAGACGGGACATACAGGGAGCGCGCGGCTTCCTGCCGGTGGCTGAGGACAGGGAGAAGATGGCTGTGAATGTCAAGACGAAACCTGAGATGGACGCACTGTTACGGGGTGAGAATCCTCCTTGCGGCTCTTTTTCGGAGGAGGCAAATCTTGAGGAAGAGACTACAGGCCAAATCTAGTAGTCGCAGAATAATGGACAGGTGCAGTAGGAAGTACCTCAGAGCTCGAAGAACGATCATGCTTGACACCGCGAGCCATGCTGTTTGAGAGAGAAAGGCGGGAGTCAGGTCCAAGTCGGAAGGGGTATATTTTTTTCTTCCTTCCATCATCACGCACCTGGTAATTGGAAAATGAGATAGCTAGAATGGAGAAAGGTAACCAGGGACTTCATTGGTGAAACATGGGTCCTTATCGCTTGACCCCGGAAAACACTGATGGACGAACATCGCAATGTGGTCCGCAAGTCGGACATACACAATATGCTTAGTAGATAATCACTGTGCAGATGCATCCGGGAACAGCACACCATGTTTCCAGGCGCAACTTCTATCGAAAAAGTGACCACCCAAAATTGAGGTGATTCAATAAGTTGACCGTCCGGAAAGTGGTGCTGATTCAACAAGTTGACTGTCCGGAAAGTGTTGATTCAATAGCTGGGTTAGATGTAAAGATGGGTCGAATCAATAAGTTGGCTACCAGATAACTAGTTGTTTCAAGGAGGTACACGTCCTATAAGTTTGTGTTGAACCTTCAACGTGAGCCGTGAAATAGTCAGGTTGAATCAATACTGGCGTGTAGTCAAAAAGTGAGTCGATTCACCAACGTGACCATGCCAAGAAGCTAGGGTGATTCAATAGGCAGAGGATTACAAGGCAACATCAGATCAACAAGCGCAAAACCGGGGTCAGTTCAATACGGTGAAAGTCAGGCCAAGTCAACAAGGCGGATACGCGAGATCAATAGCGGTCGGAGGCTGGGTCAATTCGCGTAAAATGTGGGTCGGATCAACGACTCGCCGTCGCCATATCAATAACCTCTCCAGCCGGTTGAGTCAATAACTGAAAAAGGCAATAACATGTTTTGCATTCCTCATTGCCTCCACTTTACCACGGATGATCACATGACCGTGTTGAACCGCACTGGACAGTAGATATTCGCTATCGGCAACCTAGATGAGTGCATTTGGATGGTCACTGGCCGCGCTTTCTTTATTTTTTTCTCCTCATCGACTTGCAGCTGTACCTTAACAATCTGGGTGAAGTTGATCGGCGGCGATGCTGTGAACAAACCTCCGAAATTCGCACTCACCAGGCCAACTCTTCTTATCCGTCACCTTCCTGTCGACCAGAATGAGCTCTGCATTCGAACCTTGATTGCGATCCACACAGAATCGAAGGTCCACCTCTAGATCAGGATATTCCTCGTCGCGCTCGTGGCAGCATGGACACCCCCTATGTTCGTCCGGCAAAGACCGCCATCCACGAAGGACGAGATCAACAGCGGAAAGGTTCGATGAAAAGGGCAGCAACCTGCTAATTGGAGCTGCGTATACGGCAACAGGAAAAATGGTGTCCCCCGACTCCGTCCGGTTTTCAGGCGCGACGTATGGTCCGTAGCGAATACAAAGGTACTCGAGTCCGAGAAGCGCGACAAAGCAATCGTGATAATGGTTCTGCGGGGCTGCTAAGTGGCATAGAGGTATAATGAAAGCGGACTGACGATCTCCTGGGTGAGTGCGACATTCAAATGCGTGATGTTCGGGAAAGCCGTAAGGAGACAAATGAGCTGGAATGGGTGGAGATCAAGTTCATCATCCACGTCCACGTCTCCAATTTGAAAGTTCAACCTTCGAACAGTCGGCCCAGCATCTGGCGGAAGCTTCTCGGCTGTCGGCAGGCTCGGATAGTCGCTAATTAGCAAAGACAGTCGCTCCAGGTCTTGCGCACGCGCAAAGATGGGCGCGAAGTGCTCATCGGAAACAGTCAAGGAGCGCAATCGGGGTAAAGCGGCCAGATGCTCATCCGTGCGGATCCCGTCCCCGGTCAGCGTCAGGTCGGACAAGAGGGGGTGCCCATTTAGAAAGGGAGTCAAGTTGGGGACGGGTACATTGTCCGGAAATTCCACCTCCAAATACATTGAAGATTTGAATGTGAGCGAAGTTAGTGCGGAGAAGCGCAATTGGTTTATGGTTGTTACGAGCTCGGTATAAGAATCTGAGGTTGAATGTGGGAAGATGTCGAGCTTTAATTTCAGAGTGTCGAGAAGCGGCGATGACAAGGGCAGGAGTTTGAGCGCCTTGATGAGGGCTTTCCATGACGCGTTCCATTTCTTGCGTCCTAGATGCGGGGGTTGAAGAATTGAAGAATTGCACGAGAAAACCTCACGAGTGAAATAAAAACTCGCAGAGTACTCCAACTTCTCAAGATTTGGGATCTGGATAAACTAAGATGGCCTCAGCACAAAAATTCACAGTTGGTAGCAGTGGACGACACTTACATCAAAGCACGTCTGGTTTCTCTGGGAGTCGACTGATATTTCTTTAAGGTTTGGAAAATATTGAAGGACGCGACGTAGAAGCCCCAGTTTGTCCATGTTCCACTCCAGCCTCCGCAGTGTCGGTCCGCTCACGTTTCGAAGCGCAGCATGGAGTATGTGCGCCTCACGCCGGCTATTGATCGTGTACTGGTCGTAGTATGGGACTGCAAGACTTCGTATCAGCGGAGCTAGATGCGGTTCGCGTGAGGTTGTTTGAGCATCGCCGAGGGTTTTAATCAGGAGACGACACTGCGGAGTCGTAAGGGGCGGCGAGGTCGTCCTGCCGTATAGAGTCGCCGTAAACAATGAGTTGAAGTCGCGAGACACGGCGCAGAGGGAGGCGATCGTCGGGCGGCTACATAGCGTTGCGACGGTGCCCCATATATCATAAGGAACCTCAGAGAACTGGCGCCAATGTAGCTGATTGGCTACAACCCTTGAAATTATAGGTATCAGCCTCAAGTCCGAGACGAAAGTGCAGTGGAAATACTACATTTGGGTGACGGATGAATTGTCGCGATATCCAGGAGGTTTCTGCGATGCAAGCATGTGGATATGGATGTGTGAGGTTGAATTACAGGCCACGTACCGTCATAATCGTTTTGTAGACGAGGGAACGATGAACCAGCCCTGGTTAGGGGTGTCACCGTGACTCACACTATAAACTTGACTCACAAAATGCGATCATTTGCTCCAACTCTGCATCGAGACATTTGAATTCCTTGTAGTTTGAACCCCCGGTTGGAGGTGGCTAAAAGAAATGGACCTTGGCTTGAGGATTTGTGGGCGCTTCGAAGAATCGAAAGAGCCGTTTCAACTTTGAGCTTTCATCCACACGCAACTTGAAGTGATGTTACGCCAAGAACTCAGATGAACAAGAGAGTTTGAAAGGCGAATTTTTCAGTACTAGATCGTGGATGGTGGCAGAGAGAAAGAAAATTACAACGTAATCTCGTCGCAAATTGCCGAAAACCGTGATGGGAATCATTGATTCAAGCTCACTCCAGGCCCCGTGAAGCTCCCCTAAAGGGTTGTCCGGAAAAAAGCTGAGATCTGCCCTAAAAAAGCTTATATCGGACAAGGGTGGTCACGTGTATTGCTAAATTTTGCCAAACTGTCGTAAAAATACAATTTTGGCTCCCCGGCTCCCAAGCCGCCGTTTGCCAGGACAAGGAATTTTTTTGGCTAGAAGAAATGCCGAGTCGTGCCGTGCCTGATAGGTCTGATCGGCCTCATAAACACGGTGATTGCACCGGAATTTTGGCCTAGAAAAGCTTATATCCGGACAAGGGCGCCCAATTTTGACCCTAAAAAAGCTTATGTTCGGACAAGGAAATCGCAAAATTTCGCCCTAAAAAAGCTTATTTTCCGGACAACCCTTTGGGGGAGCTTCACGGGGCCTCTCACTCCCTCTAACTCCTCACACCCAGCTCGAAGTCCCAACCTTCCCTTAATCTCATTTGCTCCCGATGGATTCGAATTCGTCGCTAGTTGTCTTCCAGTGCACCACCGCTATGGAGAGATCAGGCGCTCTTCAGTCTAAGTATAATACGACGTGTCTTTTCATCGACGAAAGACTCACTGTCACTCACAACATCTGTTCTCCTGGATATATGAGCCGTTGGTTTGAAGGAGATTCAAGGAGCGAAGGTCTGAGCTATAATGTGCGGTTCTGGCGCATCGATGTCTGCTATTGTGCAGGAAGCTTCTGAATCGGCGCAGGTGACCCATGTGTGCTTATATGGACTGGCAAACCTCCCCAACCTCGAATATCTGCCGTTGAACTTGCGCTTTGATTCTACGGCCATCAGGAGGTCGGAGACCGTCGGACGTCCATTTTTTTTTGCACTTACTGCAGTTGGCACTCTTCCACCGCCCTTACCTTCATTGACACTATACACACGAGAAGACTTCTATCCCTTCCGTTTTTCTTCACTTGTGACCCATCCGCGATCCCGAACCTCACGAGTATCGGTACTGCCGACGATCGGATGTAGAATTTTTAAAGGAGCCGATGAAAGAGGACGAACACGAATTCGCAATGGCCAAGGCACGCGTCCTCTTCACCCATGGGCCGAGGTCTAAGTTACGCTTCAACAGGTTTAGTCAGGGACGTGCCGATAATAGTGACTCGCCTGTACGACTCTTTCCCAAAGTTCTATCTTGGTAAAACTAACTTTCTTCGTCAGGTTTTTTCAACATATCAAATGTCGCATTCCCTTCCATCACCATGTCGCAGCCGCTAACCGTGGGTGGGATCTCTTCCTGGCTATGAATTGCCGCTTTCTGCATGACGAGTCAGGCAGTCCGCGACGCGGGAACGATCACCCCACCGACCGCGGCTTTACAGTTCGACAAAATTCACCATCTGCAGTGTAGGTCGGATTCCACAGCATCAAATATGGCCAGCCAACCCCCAGTCGCATCGGAAATGTATACTCATATGCATATATTGATCCACGCGGCGGACGCGTGCGGGTACGCGTCTATCTCGATTTGGCCGCGCTACAGCCGCTGTGAAGGTCATGTCGAGGAACCATACATATATAGGTGCGACGAAAAAGTCAACACCCGACTTGACTCTGAACTGAATTAAAAATTGTCCTCTTCCTATAGACGTGTGTGCCGCGCGCGCCTCACATGAGGTCTGAATCTGAGCGGGAGAATGAACTCATCCGTTTGCCCAGAGGTTATCCTGTGATCGCGATCGAGCCGGTATTTAGACTGAGATTTCAACTGGATTGCCGGCATGGACACGCTGATTCCTGCGCTCAATCTGACTCTCTAGACGCGACGGCGCCAAAATATGACGTGAAATCACCAGATGACCAGAACTGCGTCACCTTCTTTCGAGCGCTCAGGGTAATTCCGTTCGCAGACAGTTCACCTGCCAAGAGATTCAAACGATCACATGACCGCGTTGAACCACACTTCAACTTGACGCGATATTTGCTGTTGCGAACGGTTGACGCGTTCATTGACCTTTTGCAACCAGACGAGTATATTGTATGGTACCAAAATTTTTCCAAATTTCTTTCTCACGAACGTTACAGCTTTATTCCCAGTGTGCGATAAGTACAACAATTATCAGTGAGAAGTATGCTGATAGCAGATCTTTGCGCCCACACGAGATGGCCCGTATCTATTCTCCTGCATTTCGATCAAAGACGCCACATACTAGCAGCGGACAGAGGTTCATTGCCCTGACTTGTGCTATTCTTGCAGCCCAAGTCTACAGCAAAGACCTCAGTCCCCTTGCCATAATTCACCATGTCAGAAAAGTGTATTCTGGCACTCTTGCCGCTCTCGATTACCCCCAAAATCCCTTCGACAACCCTTAACTGAATATTTTTGAGGATCTAAGCGAGAAAGGCTGTGCGGCCACGTGCCAGGAATTCCTTTTGTTCTGGCCCCACATTGACGATGCTCTTTAGCTGGTCTTGTCTTCTCGCTTGAGCCTTCTCTGGCTTTCTCCCAAGGACCCGTCGCACAGACCCGCCGGTATCGCTTTACGTCGCCGCGTTTCCCGACACGACACATTTGTTCGCGATCACACGCGCTAAACACGAGGCGCTGCGTCCATATCTATATCTTCGGTTGGGCCGGTGAAGAAAACAAGACGTTTCCTCGGATACCAATTGTGCACTTGTACGAGCAGCAGTACAAAAAGCGGTCCATGATTGGCCTCTCTCGGCTGCCGACCCCATCCTATAATGTCTGTTCTCTCTGCACCCTGGCCTTCGCAGCCTCCACCGTGGTACGGTCATCCCGCAGCATCATTTAGCGCCCTAGCGGCGCCTGTAATACCCCCTCTCCATCCATTGGATTCGCCATTCCCATCTCCCACTCATGGCCACTCGGCTTTCAGTGCGCTGGCGGCTTCTTCGCCGCCACGGCACTCGCCGCATCCCCAGATAAACCACCACCCATCACCAGGACCTGGGCCTTCTTTTGGTGGCGTCCCCCCGCGCAATAGCCGCTCTCTTGACAGGGATGCTCTGGTCCAGATCCTCAACTTTCTATCGACTCTACTCCCCGCTCGCTTCGGGAACGGCAAGCAGATTCGACTCGTCATCCACGGAGGTGCTGTAATGCTCCTAAACACGGAACTAGCCCAGTTGGCAGCGGTCACAGCCGCTACCGATGGACGGGCGAAACAGCGTACCACTACTCGGGACATTGATTACATTGCGCGCTCATTCACGTCGGAATGGGCCCAGCGGTACGGCATATACGATGCCAATGACCGGCTCAGGCAGTGCACCCATGAAACGGCGCTACAATTCGGTCTTGGTGCAGATTGGATGAACAGTGATGCGGACGTGGCTTTGCCAATGGCTACCGAGTGCGTCACATCTCATTATGACCCGAGCCGTCGACTCACTAGTGTATCACTGATAGCCCGACCACCGGCACCGTTTATGATCCGATACATGCTGCGTCTTTACAGACGGGCGATTCCCTTGCGGTCTATACTTCGCCCAACGGGCTATTGAAACTAGGTTCGTAGATCGTTGGCTTCCTGTTCTTATCGCGGGTTTTCCTAATCGGGTACTCGTAGTGAGCGTCACCCCGTTCTGGACTGTGGCGCTCAAGATGGTGCGGTACAATCCCGTCGACCGGGAGGACATATGTATCCTTCTGCGCAGCGGGACGCAGGCGCGGCAGCTGCACTGGACGCCCGCGCGTCTAGAAATCTGGCTCCTCGGGACGTGCTGGGCGATGGGGTATGCGGGATATGACCACGAACGGATCAAGGAGATGCGCCGACGGATGATCGAGGTCGTCGCGGAAGTAAATCGCTGGGACCCACATGCCGTCGCAGATGACGGCCGCGGTGGAGTCGTTCCGCTGCACGCTCCGAGTTTCGGATACCCTCCTGGATACGGCTACATGCAGCAGCCGCATCCCATGTACAACTACCGCGGGGCTGTGGCTGGCGATCCGCGCCTGTCCTCCCCCTTTCATTCTCCGGCACCAAGACACACATTCACCCAGTCAAGCCCACCGTCGCCCTTCATCCTCGGACCCGCGCCCACGCCCCCACCTCCACCGAGAAAGAAAAAGAAGACAAAGAAAAAGAAGGTGGCTGCCGCGGCGACATGGTCGAACGAGTGGACCACTGCCGCCTCGGACACACCTAAGCGCTGGGACCCCGAGAGCCCAGAGCGATGGGATGAAGACGTGTGGAAGACGGCGGAAAAGGAGAAGAAGCAGGGGCGCATGACCAGCTGGATCCCCTGGCTCAAGAACGCCAAGTCGCAGCCAGCCCTCAATGCTACGAAGCGTTCCCAGCGGCGAAAGTACGATTACGACACCGACACCGATAGCGACGACAGCGCGAGCGACAGCGACTCGGAGGACGAGGACTGGCTGCGCCGCGAGCAGCTCAAGTGGGGCACGACCGGGCGGGGGCCGCACGTCGGGGGCGTCAGCGCGGGCTTCCAGCACAACGTCGCGGACTTCATGTCGAACGGGATGACCCCGATCTCGGCGCCGGCGGTCTTGGCCTCGGGCCCCGCGCACGGGCACGGGCACGGACAGGCGCGTGGTCCGCCCGTGCTTCCCGGGTGGAACGTCCCCGGCGCGCCACAGTCGCCGCAGCCCTGGATGTACGCGTATGCGTACACCGGCCCGCTCGAGCGCCAGCGATCTCCGCCTGTGCGGCAGATGTACCCGCAGCCGCAACCGCAGGGAGGCCCGGATATGAACCAGGTCGCCGCGGGTATGAACGCACTGGGTCTGTATGGCGTGTGAGCCACCCCTCCCCTCCCCCGTCGTCGAACCCCCTGCCGCGCGTTACTGCATGTGGTCTCTCTCGTCTTCCGCTATCGCCTTGCTTACTCGCATCATTCCACCACCCATCATTATCTATCCGCCCTCACCTGTACCGCCCATCATCGCTACGCATACATTGTATATGTTAATGACTTTCTCTTGCTTACCCGTCTCTCCCATATCCATATCTATCTACGTCTACGTCTCTCGTGACGGAGTCCCGTCCGCCGTCATTCCTGTATATGTTCGTCGCATTCCGGGATCTTGCATACATGTAGCAAAGTTGTAATTTTGGTAAAGTAGGCATACTAAAGGCATAGTATCAATGTACATATTTAACGCACAACTAGATTACTTGCCACTTTTTTTTCCGTTTCTTATGGCGCGAGTACGCACACGTCTAGCAACATACATAATAAATCCGCAGGACTACGACAGCTAAAAGTACACAGTATATACACAGGTATACAACTGGTCGCCATCCCATGTACTTACTAATCTCGCACTACACCGGCACCTCCTCCTTCGACAAGCTGATGTCAGACCCCCCCTTCTGCGCGTCGGACATCTCAAAGTCGGTCGTCCGCGTCAGATCCGTCGTCCGCGTGAGATCTGTAGCGTGTGTCGCGTTGAGCCCCGTGGTGGTCAGGTCGTCCGTGTGCGGAGCCTTGCGGCCATTGAAGTGCAGGCTCGACCCCGGGGCGGTGGTGGGGTGTGTCTGCTCGTAGGACCGGCCCATGCCGACGCGCACGATGATCAGCGTCGGGGAGATTCCCTGTCCGGTTGTCAGGTCATGAGATGCGAGGGTGAGTAATGAGGGACGCACGTAGATCTGCGTCGCGACGGGCTCGACGACTGCCTGCGCGGGGTGCCCGATCGCGAAGAGGACGACGAAGACGAATTGCGCGGCGAGGAAGAGGAGACCCGACTCGACGATGATGCCGATCGCGCGCTGAACCGAGGAATCGTGGTGGGAGACGCCTTGGATGCGGTTTTGCCTGGAGGAAAGAAGGGTGAGCATGCGCTTGAGACGGACAAAGAGAGGTTTACCTGGAAATTTGCCATATGCGTCCAACGATGAGCGCCGAGACAATGAAGTTGAGGCACAGGGAGAGAGAGAATCCGGCGGTGCCTACGGGCACGATGGCGGCGGGGGCCTGTGGCGCTGTTGGGCTTATTGAAAGCACCAGTCCGATGAGCCCGAGACCGCACGCTACAGGGTCCTTTAATGAGAAGTATCACAGAAGGAGTGAGGGGGGCTCACCGACAACTGCGAGGGACATAATGAACGGCAGGATGATTACCCAAAATTTTCTTCCCCACACCAAGTAGCAGCGGTAAATCTGGGATCACCCAATCGTTTGTGGGCCGCCAAAACAAAAGGTTGACTGTAGCGTACCAGAATCAACTGACTGCACCAGTCGGTTATGCTGAAGAGCATGTCCGCGCCTGTGAACCCGTTACTCTCCAAATTTCGAAATGCAAATAATGTGATTATTCACCTGCCAGGAGATGCGTCTCATCCGAGATGTGCGCGACCGGATGGACCATCTATCATTGATGTGAGTGAAAACGGCGTCCAAAAAAAAAAAAGGTATACGCCGACTTACCGTGCCATTATAGACATTATTGAAATTTAAGCCAAAATGCGTGGTACACAGGCTGAACATGAAGCACGTAATCGCAAACATGTTCACCTTGGACGCGTTGTTCGCCGGTTTTCGCCCCACCAGCACAGCGATGGAAACCCCGAACAGAATCAGGTTTATTCCTGCGAGATCGAGGCGCCGTATCAGCATCATTCGAGCTAGTCTGAGGTCATAGCCTCACCATAGAAGATCGCCTCCAATGCAAAACCCAGGAAGGTAGCCTGATCAGGGTTGATGGAGTTGCTGAACGGGGCAGACATTGGAGGCGACACTGAGGGGTACGACGCAAGAGGGTGGGTTCCACAGAGAGCTCGCCTACAGTATCACTGTATCAGTAAGAAAGCTAAAAGAAGATCGCCATCATGATGAGTGTCAGGACGAGATGAGTGTCAGCTTCGAATAGCCTCCGCTGTGTGAAAAGTGGAAAGTTTTCCAGCGTGCCATATGGGAGACCAGACCAAGAGATTGCGAGATATCGATATTTCAGCACCGACCAAGGCATGCAAAAGCTCAGCGGGAGATCGAGAACTGCCAGGAGCGTGTCTACAAGCAATTCATGAGGTCTTCTCAAACTCGGTCGCGGTGGAGTTGCTGCGCCGTGCGATCACATGTCTTCAGATGTCTTCCCGTGGTCCCCGAAAAGGCATTTTGGATTTGCTTCCGCGGCTCGGAATGCCGCGAGGAGGTCCGGGCCGAGATATTGCCGAGATAGCGCGAGATAGCGATAGATTCCAACAATTCAACAAATCTACATTGGAGGCTTAATTAAATGATATGCACGATAGAGAATGCCCATGTGCTACCAAAGTTCAGCGAACGAGCCAAGACGATTTTTTGCATCACGCCTGTTGGTATCTTCACAGGTCAACAGCCTGGCCAGCCCAGTCTGTTTTACAGATCATATCAAAGTATGTTTTGTATGCCGGTGCCCGGCTACAATAGAGGGGGGGCTTGCGTAAATCTCAGTTTTAGTTACTCGGCCTCTTGTACAATTAATCATCAAATACATACTGACTAAGATCCATACCATAAGTGTCTAGCTCGAAACCAAGCTGATCCCTTCGCACAGTGTCCTCCTCCAACATTTTCATCGATTCCGTGATAGTTGGCTTTTTGAGCCGACTCCATGGGAACGAACTTCTAAATGCGATCCCACCAAGTGTCTTGACACGCGAGATTGCTACGAACGAAAGTCCGGCGGAAAAATCCTTTTCACCAAGGTCAATTACAGCCTTCTTCAGAGTGAGACCTTGGCTCTTGTGGATTGTGATTGCCCATGCCGGAGTAAGTGGCAGTTGAGTTCTGGTAAGTGATTTTCCGGTTTTATCGTCCCACCTTGAGGTGACTGGAACAATCGGAATCCATGATGGGTCAATCCCTTCCCATTCTGGCAATGCTGGGCCTAAGTTGAATTCAGCCAAGAGACAATTTCAAAGGCAGATATAGAGTTACCTGAATAAGTGTCTTCAGGACACTTCACAAATACCACTGCTGGCAAATTCATCTGAGGATTTGATCCAGGCTGGTACCATATCTTCTTCACAGTTCCTTGGGCACCATTAACCAAGCCTTATGTGTGAAATTAACCAGTGAATAAAATTCATTGAGAGGTTACATACCTTTAGAGGTCCAAACATTTCGTGTTATCATGACTTTAGCACCCTCAGCCAAAAGAACCTCCTTCTGCAAGCCCTCAGCATCTTCGTCCGACCCTTTTTTGGCTTCAGGACCATTATGTTTTGCCAAGCAGCGAACCACAGGCTTTCCCAGGGAGCTGAGACGGTGAGTGTTCAACAGGTTCACTGCCTCCTTAGTAGGAAGCAAATGCAGAGTATCATTGAACTCATCATGTTCAGTTGGAGAGAGCTGGTCCCAGAACCGTGAAGAGAAGAGGGTATGGTCTTCCTGAGAGCTCTTGTATTCACGGAGCCGCATAAGAGCTTCTCGGAATTTTATCTGCTCTGGATCATCCCCCTCCTGCCGGAAAACCTTCTGCAGAGTGACTGACTTTGTGAATGACTCAAAGGTGGTTCGCCCTTCAGAAGTAAGTCCAGCACGTCGTCCAACAGCAGGCTTTGTTGAATACAGTGGTGTATCACCGATTGGAGGAAGCTGGCGGAAATCACCAAATACAAGAGCAGGTAGTCCACCAAGAATCTCATCAGAAGCACTGGGAAAAGCCTGGCGCAGTCGTCTGTCACAACGGCCCATCTGGGCTCTGTCGACCATGGACTTCTCATCCATAATCAGCAGTTTGACATTCTGCCACCGGGTCTGCACTCGGGTGAGCCCAGTACGGGACAACTGGTTAAAGTCTGCCTTTTCCTTAGCTGGAATGCCCAACCCAAAATTGACAGTCCAGCCACGAATTCCGAAGGCCGATATCCCGGTTGGAGCTAGACGAACTGTTGGATCCTTTGTACCAAGTGAAGTCTCATCAATTTTGAAATGTTCCCTCAGAGCAGTGGTAATGCACCAGATTAGGAAAGATTTTCCTGTACCTGCTGTCCCATCCACATTGATTCGAAGTGGTGGTGGTTTAGGTCCCAAGAGCTCATCTGCATCCATTCGTTTGAAGTAGGCCATGACCTGCAGAAACACCTCACGCTGCTCTCCTTTCAGCGATTTGTAGTTCTCAGGCAAAGTTTGAATCTCATCATTAGGTGACTCCTTGACCTGATCAGACAGCCAAGATGATGCAGCCTTCACCGTTGCCTGGTCTGCAGAATGTGCAACCCAGTCATATTCCAGATCCATGTCTCGTTTGCCAAGATTTTCAAGATTCGACTGGACAGACTCATTGGGGGCCCGGCCAGCCTCCTGCATCCATTCTGCCTGATAGTGCTGCTGCTGGAGATCCTCGCCTTGTATGCTCTCAGAGTCACTTTCATCATCCTCAGCATCAGGGACATCTGCAGTGGTTGGCAGAGTATCATCAGGGTGTTCATGATTTTTGTCCAAGCATTCTGCCTGATAGGCAACTGCCCAGCTAATGTAACGTCCAGGTTCATCAGGTGAGATCAGTGGCAGATCCGGACTTTCCAAGAGAGTTGCCCGCTTTTTAAATGGGTGATGCAACAGCATCCTAGCATAGCAGTACTTCTCATACATCTCCTCATTGTCATGGTCTGGCCGGTAGCGAGGCCAGATATTTACAATGTATGGCTTTGCACCTTTGGATCCACGTTTACGGGGTTTGTCCGTTGTCCAGTCCCAATGAGTGGCAAATTCAAGCAAAGAGACATCCTTCAACTTGTCAGGTGCAGCTGTGGCACATTTCTCATATCTCTCTACCAGCCCGGTCTTGTCAACTCGCCCATGTATGAAGTTGAGCGTCCCTGAGGTAGAATCAGGGTCAAGACAAAGACTCCGTGGAGGTGGGCGGGAGCTTCGGATTAGCTCACAACCCAAGAGAATGTGACATGCTTCCTGTCCAGATATATCGTGCTCTGCTGCAAATGTGGACAACATTTTTTGGTATGCAATCCCACCTGCATCGGTATCCTTCAGACGAGAGATGGCAGTCTGAAGAATATCCTGGTAGGATGAAGAGTGGCTGTCAGCCTTGCTAGCATATTTGGCTACATATGCAATGACTGCCTCCCGGTTGATAACTGGTCTGAAGTCAATATTGGCCCGCCATGTTAGAATTACACCCAGGTTAAAAGAGTTTAGGATCGGATCATTGCGACGAGTGTGCAGCTCTGCAAAGTCACGATTTAGCTCCTTTGCAAACTTGGTGGCCTCTCGACACTCCTTCGGAAACCCAAAGCGACAGAAGATTTCTCCAGTGTCCTTCTTCTTTCGTTCACAGTATCCAGCTGTGCACCTGGTATGACGCTGAAGCCGATTCAACATCTCTGCCAATTCAAGCTTTGTATCCTCAAGTGTGTTGAACAAACGAGCTGATGGATGAATAGCTGCAGGTGGAGTAGAAATTGCAGGATGCCATGTGGATATGTGCTGGTCCCAGAAGTCAATGAAGTTTTGAAGCTGAATGGGATCCGATGTATCCATCTTGTCAACTGATGGAGCATCCTCAAACCAAAGGAATCCATGTATATGGCTGCTCCCTCGATGCTGCCACTCGTAACGCCACCAGAAATCTTTGACCTTGAACTTGACTTTGATATAGTGCTCAAAGTACACCTCAAATCGCTTCTGGAAGTAATAGGAAGCAATTGCTGGATTTTCGTTGAGATCTTTCATCCGAACACGATAGGAGTGTGCATCTTCAGCAGCACCAGGAACATGGTTTGGCATATGTTGGTGCATATCTGGCCATTGGATATCTGCTGAAGAGAAAGTTGCAAAGACATGTGGTGATCCACATTCTGGAGAGCGTATCTGTGCAATTAAATCACGCTGGCCCTTAGACCAGAAGGGACGTGACCCAGGAATCTTGACACCTGAATTTGCAACACGATCTGCCAGTCCTTTGGCATCATTTGCTGCGAGCATCTCCTTAATCTCTTCAACAGTCAACTCCTTATCATCCTTGTGAGTTGTTGTGAACCATTGTGATGCCTTCTTGGCATCATGCCTCATGATTGTATTGAGTGCCCAATAACGAAATCGTGGATGACGAGCAAAGCGGCCATCCTTGTAGCGCATCAGATGAGCTGCCCACTCAGTCATTGTGACCTTGTCTTCACGTTCAGCTGCAAAATCTGCCTTCCCCTTTGGAAACAAAGAAGGGAAGGCATTTATTGCAATAGACTGCCCTGCATGCTCGTTGATGGGGGTTCCATGGACAGCAGGCATAGTGAGGATAACAGGTTGGTCATTGTGGAAGGCAGCAGCATGGAGTTGTTCAATTTCAGTTTGGCCTGTTGTAACATTGGGCACAAACCCACGAGTAAAGAGAGGATCCTGTTGCACTGGATTTCCACCCTCCTCTGGTGGCCCCAGATCCTGATCTGGTTCACTGATAACCTGAGACTCTACTGTTCGTAGTCGATCCCGAACAGATGCATTCTCAGGAAGATCATTTAGCCGGGTCCAGTCCACTGTCACGTTGTGATTTGTAAATGTGGGATGATTCTGTTCCAGGTAGGCTAGCCATTTCTGTACCACATGTCTCCGAACACGGAAATCCTGGTGTACATCCTCATTGGTGGTAGGATCAACACCAGTCCTCCTCATGATGATAACATCACATTCCTCTGGCAGTAATGGAACCTTGTTGTGAAAAACAGCTGTATCGCGTGCAAAATTGCAGCAGTGTCCGGAATACTTGAATTGGCCGCCGCGAATTTGGTACAGAGACACAAGAGCATGGACAGGGGAAATGATCATCTCTTCTATCTGCGTGAGTGGAGGGAGTTCATCTGGACCTGGTACAGGTCCAGGGTTCATAGCATTTGAAGCTTGAAATTTTTGATTATGTGGGCCCTTCCTCCTGCACTTTGCACATTTGCCATTTATGACCTCCATATCAAACCACCTCTCATCACAGCCATCACAAGATTCCAACACAATTTCCATCCACTTGTCTCTAACCCGGGTCATTAAGGCCTTGTCTGCAGCTGTGACTGCAGGTTCAGCTAATGGATTAGATGGAGGTGGGTGGTTTGGGGTGGGATCAGGTGGCTGGTTTATCTGCTGAGCTAGCTGTTGCTGTATAGCAACTGCTTGTGCATGAGCCTGTGCCTGATTCCGCTTTGCCGCTTCTCGTGCACGAGTTTTCTGTCTGCATCCAGCACAAGTAGCAAGGTCTCCAAAGACAGTCCCATTGATCCAATGCCTTAATTTAGTGCACCATAGTAGGGATGGATAGTCTGGATGTGGTTCCCGAGCATAACTGCCACAAACAGTGGTGTGTGGTGGACGGTGTTGGCAAGGAGGACGGACAGGACGAACAGGGGGCACCACAGGGGATAATCCCTGGGGAGGAGGCTCTGGAGGATCTGGTGGTATAGCGCTGGGTGGAGGTGGATGTGGAGGTTCAGGAGTTGGGGCCAATGGTGGATCCAAATTCATTTCCTGTGTATCGGACCCAAACACATCTCTGACTCCACCAAGACCACTTGGCCCGGCACTGGGAAAGAGCCTCTGAGGCTGGAATTCCTGATCACCAGAGATATCCATGGAGGTCTCAGCATGTGTTGGAGATGTTTGGCCCATGTCAACTCGAGTACGCTTTCCACGCTGATCTCGAGAGCCAGGGCCAGGTCCATGTGGTGTCAAGTTCCCATATAGGCGGGATCGAGCTGAAGGTGGAATTCAGAATCACCAGCATGGGAGTATACAAAGAGGGAACAAAAACTGACCAGCCAACTGCGGAGATTCTCGTATTATATTGTCCGATAAATTGTTTAGTGGAAGAGTATCTGGTCGAGTAGCATGAACCGAAATGTGGTTTCGTCTCCCTCCTGGAACAGCATCTGTAGCTGCGGAAGTTGCACACCATGAGGAGGGTGGAGTGATCCGAGCTTCATTCAAAGTGAGTTTGAGTGTAAGTTTTGTTTTGAAAGTCACTTACGTCCACCTCCTCGTGTTCGGGGAAACACTTCAGGCCATACTCCACTTTTCATCTCCTCAAAAGTAGGTAGATAGATTTGGGAAGCATTTTGGGCAGAATCAGCCCGGGCTTTCTGGGCTTTAATACGGGCACGGCGAGCGCAATAAGCAGTCTGATTGAGGTTAGGGGCTCCAGCCATCACTAACTCATGATTAGTTACTGCATTAGATACACAGGGGACTCCACATTCACCAAGTGATTGGCACAACTAAGATTCTGTGAATACAGTCCAATTCTATCTGTGCCTAAAAAAAAACCCAGTGTAGCCTAGTCTAGCCCCCAGATAGAACCCAGATCAGAGAAGCAGTTGTCCGGACGAGGTTGCGCTCGTGTCCCCCTTGAATTCTCCTCAAGTAATTCACTGAAGAAATCGCCGCAAAACAGTGCCAGGTGAATGCTTATTGACGCTCCTTTGTCACCCCTTTTCTGCAAGGCAGGTGGAAGTGACAAATTTGGCGTAGTTAAAACTTAAGCAACTGGACACCGCTCAGTGAGAGAGGTCCGACAATAAATTGTCTTTTTTGGCAGCAGCAAACTAAGGCCGCGCAGGTGGACTTCACACTAGCCTAGGCTTGTTCTATTCAGGTCACAGACTGTGAGAAGATCCTCGGAGCAGAAGGGCTGAAGCCCAGTGAAAATAGCGTCGAGGCTGCACGAGGGAGAAAGAGTCTGATCGAGTGACTCAATCTCCCTCGCAGTTTTTGAGAATGTCTCGTTCTCCCTCGACGTGCCTCCACGTGCCATCGAGGCACTTCGAGGCACTTCGAGAGATAGTCAGTATTTTAACATATTAGATTATACATGTTTCGAGGGGGAACGAGGCAGAATGAGTGACATAGATTGCGAAATATTACATATTTGGTATGCTACAGAATCCCGCTGCCGCTGCCACCCTCTGGGACACTAGCCAGCATGCCCCAGGACCTTTTCACACAATGGCCAAGGCCGTCTGACACGAAAGATAAGCAGATGAATCCTGCGAGGTAAGTTACACGACGTACATTTGTTCTCGCACTGTCCCGAGCTTCGCGGGATTTGGCATCCCAGAGCTGGGACGGCGTCAGATGGACCACATGAAATATAAGATAACATACCTCCTCCTCTACTATACTTGCGATGCTGTCCCAGTGTGCGGTGAAAGCCGAGCGCGTCCCGTGTAATTCCTTGATCCAATCCGAGGGAGGGGCTGGCATGGCAGCGGCAACCACCCCCAATGTCGGAGTCAGAGTCTCGGTACCCGACATGTCCGTGACAGCGGGGCTCGCGCCGATGCTGGCAGGCCCAGCGACAGGGAACACCCTTTGAGTGGCCTCGGGCCTGTTTAAATGCACATGAGGCAGAAGATATTGGTATTGATAGGAACTTACTGCACGGGGAGGGACACTAGAGGCTTCGGATGTGTTAGGATCCCATCTATGACATGGAACTATGAGATGAAGGACGGGTACGAAGAGGAGCTACGCACAGAGGATTCATAACCTAATTGAAAAGAGCGGACAATGAGCAGAGATAGTGCGGGGTTGTGAGCGACGTACGTGTAGATCTGAGGAGTATCGACGAGAAGAATGGGAGTGGGACTCGGCTATTCTCGCGTAGAACAGGGCCGAACGCCGAGTCCCATTATCAGCTTACCATCAATGGGACTCGACACACCGGACTGAGATCCGGCCATCAACCCCATCAGTGTACAGTGAACTCCCCGACACACAGGCGCCGAAGGCGCCAAGCACCACGCAGTGGGCCCCCGCGGCGAGCGGGAAGCCCCACGCAGTGGGCCCAGCGGCGAGCGGCAAGGGGGGTCCGCGGGGGTCTCCCCCGCGTAAGACATCACCGAAAAAGGAGAAAAAGGCGAAAAATAAAAATAAAAAATACACAAGCCCCACGCAGTGGGCCCCGCGGCAAGCGACAGGGGGGGTCCGCGGGGGGTCTCCCCCCGCATACGATATCCCGCCCAAAAATGTATTGCACGGAAAATACATTGAAATCTTGCACGCCCGCAGATAGTGCCGATAACAAGCCGATGTGATGGCGGACTCGGCGCGCCTCTTTGTCTTATGGTTTGTTTGGTTCGATAATGGGACTCGCTTACCGTTGCCTTCGCGACGCCAAAATAAGCGAGTCCCACTCCCATTCTTCTCGTATAGACTCAGATCTGAGAGGAACGCGAGGACGACAGGTGATCCCACTCTAGTGACATTCCGCGGCTAGGACTTGGATGCTATTGCATAAGATCACTTCCCATGGAAGGATTGTTGTATACAGAGGAGGCTTCTGGGCTGGAAGTCCTCGAAATGAAGTCGTCCATGGTGGGAGGAAGCAAGGAGAATACACAAACCAAAGTGCTGCGGTCACGTGTATATGACTCGAATTACGCGGACGCGCTCGTACGCGCTCGGACGCACTCGGCCGGGGATGACAAAGCCGATCGAGGCACGCAAGTATACTGATGTATTTAGAGGAAGTTGAGAGGATATTTACATTGTCGGACGAGGGACCAAGAGAAAGGACAAGCGCACTCGACGCGGCTCGTTGCGGCTCGATCAAGTTTGATCGCTTTTGATCATCATCGGCCAACCTCATTCTCCCTCGTGCAGCCTCGACGCTATTTTCACTGGGGCTGAAGTGCGGAGGAAGAAGACCTGTCGTTTCCGTTGATTGATTTGTCAACAATTTGTTAAGGTTTGGTACTGACAAGTTTAGTCACTGCGCACGGGACATTCGGATGTCGGCGGTTCGATTCAGCCAGGGAGCATTGTATTTATGTTGCTAATGCTAGGGCTAATGGTCCGACATCACGGGACGTGCGGATGTCGGTGGTTCGATTCAGGCAGGGAACATCTATTTATGTTGCTAGGGCTAACGGTCCGACATCACGGCCATCATTGCCAAACATATACAATGATCAAAAGCCGTTTGCACAGCCATCTTGTTTTCGGGGTGTACATCAACAAAAGGGGGGGCAAGCCCCCCCAATGAATCGTGATACATACACATGTCCCAATAGCCTATCCAGATTCCAGTGAGTCTGTAAAAATTCCGTCCATACATCCTGTATCCAAATACCCGTGAATAATCTCGAACCGCAACCGAATCGAATGGCACCTACACAACTGGAGCCCAACGTACGGATCCGGTCTCGGCAGCGCGGAGACATCCACCCCCGAAACGGGGAACCCAATTTTGAATATCCCGCGCGTCGCCACGAGTGTCGCGAGCGCTATCAGGACGTTCGCTGCCCCGAGACATAACAACGCTTTCCCGAGCCACCGTCTCTCCTGGGGGCCGGTTTCTGCATGTAAGTTCGAGGCGTCCCCGGACTCGGATTGGGAGAGCTTTTCGTCTTGGGAGACGGGCTGGTAGGGGGACCGTGACGACGACCAGAATGGCTGCATGCTGCGATTGCGAATGATTGGGCGCACGAATGGGCGAACGCGGGACCTGTTCTTATATTTTCTGAGAAGGACCGCAAAGATCCGGCATTGCATGAAGTAATGGCTGTGTTACTACTACGGGGGTAGTAGTTAGCCGCGTATCAGTATCAGTGGCCGTGTGGCAGTTCAATTGTGCAATCCCGTTTTGGATTCGGGTGCGTATAAAAATGTACGAGGTGACTCAAGTCCTTCGGAACTATAGATACATAAAAATTTATACATTAATACCGCTGGCTAAACTAGAACTGAACCAGCTGCTGAAGGATGAAATGGAATCTACGGCGTCGCGGCAATCATTCATTCACTATAGTCTGGTCGTCGTGAGGTCAAGACGGCGTTCATTAAATAGAGAAACCTACTGTGTGGCGCTTCATTAGTATCCGTACTGGGCGGAGGCGTATACGGCACGTCTTCCCAAAATGCGTGATTGCTGTCGACGAAGTCCCGTAGCTGGGCCCAGTCGCGACAACGGCGTGTAACGGGGGCAGTCTGGTTCGATGATACCCCTACTGGCATCAGCGTTGTATCCGCCTTGCACATCAGGCTTTGCCTCAGCACGTCGAAGCAGTGGTTCACATGCCCAAACGCTGCTGCGCGCGCCTCTGCGGTTTTGAACAGCCCATCGCGCGATGCGACGTAGGCGAACCGGATCCCGTTCACGCAGTGCGCCTGGTGGTACACCGAGATCGCGTGCGGCGTCCCGCCCGGTCCTAGTCGGACGAAGCCGCGTTTCGGCGGGACGGTGGAGGCCCAGATGTGGTCGTCGTCCAGCGGGTACTGAGTGTCTGGCGCTTCGAAAGTCATCGCGGCTGCGCGGAAGTATCCTGGGACCTCGCTAGGCTCGTATGGATAATCTGGAATGCGTCGTCAATCTTTTTCTGTGCGGTGAGGGAAGCCCACGAACCTAGGTCGTGTTTCCAAGGGCCCGATAGCTCGTGGGACGCCTCTACGACTCTGCGCAAAAGCGCGATGTTGAATAATGTTGAAATAACCGTCAGAGTTACGAGGATGGGCATCACACCACTGGATCTAGAGGGTGCCATTGTGAGGACAGTGGAGGTTCGGGTGAGAACCAAAAAGAATTGATAGAAATCATCTCAGAAGGTTAATTTATGTCATTATGTGGTTGAGTCAATTCTCCGCCCGATAAGGAACTGATAACGGGGTTCCGGTTAGCAGCAGTGCTGCAGCGTAAACAAACGAGGAAACTTCAAAAAAGTCGGGATCAAGCGGAGGAAATCAGCTGACTGATACAACTTGTGCACAGCCTCCACGCACCTTCTTATTCTCAGCCTGTGAAAGTAAAGTTCACCGATTGCCACGAGTTTTACTCCGAGCTGCACTACCATCTCAGTTGCATCCCTGCACAGTGAACACAGCCTATCTACTACTATCCGATGCGATACAGCACCGCTGGTTTCACGGAGGAGCAGCTCGCCGTCCTGGCTGTCGCAGAGAAGTTTCTGCAAGGCATCGGGGCCCGCGACAAAAATCTTATGCTCGCGCTCATTCACCCATCCGGTGGTGCGGCGCTGATGAGGAATGGAAGCCCGCTATTCCTCACGCTCCCTGGCCTCGTGGAGCGCATCCCGTTCGACCACCCAAAAGAGATCTCGGAGATTATCTCGGGCCAGCCTACCATCTTCGTGGATCGGGATATCGCGATGGCCTGGACTCCGTACGAGTTCATAATCGACAACGCCATCGACCACGCTGGCACGGATATCTGGAGCTTTGCCAAGCTGGATGGAAAGTGGTTGATTAGCGGTCTCGCGGACAATAGTCACCCGCCGGCCAAGTAATGTAAGCTATTGTTTCTCAATTCATTTCCGACAAAATTTCTCAAGCAAAGACAGCAATGCGTGTAGTTCCCAGCAATGCGTGTAGTTGGGAAGTAGCTGTACCCGGCGCATGAGATGCAAATGTTAGAATGCAGCGGATTGGCCGATATGTACAGCAACTTCCCCCGGAGATGATCAAGGAATGCTGGTTGTTGATAATCATCCGAGTACCGACTACTCCAACTAATAATACCCAGCTCCAACACCCGAGGCCGCCTGATTCTCCTCCACGAACGTCCGAACCTGTGTCCAATCGCGGCACCTATGATCTACAAATTCACCCGAGGCCACCGCACCCGACACCGGGCACTCCCCATCGTCCCTGCAAATAACCTCGGCGGGCTCGAGCGTTATATCCGCCGTGCACAAGATCGCTTGGCGGAGGTGCCCCAAGCACGCCTCCGCCGCCTCCGACCGCACCTGTGCGCCGTCGCGCATTTGCACGTACGCAGCCCGGATGGTGTCGAGGCACTCCAGATCCGTGTACATTCCGACGTCGAATTCCTGTTCCCCCAGCTTGACACGACCGCGATTTGGGGGAACGAGCGTACCCCACGCGGCGTCGTCGATGATGTTATAATGCTTGCCGAATATGAATTCGAGCGTCGCGGCGCGCAGGGACAGTGGCAGCTCGGATGGAAGGGGTCGCTCGTCGAAAGAAGCTACATCACATCAGAGTCAATTTCAGCTCGGACGGTGGCGGGAAGTGCTCACTGCTCGAGGTGTCCCGCAGACGAAATAGCGTGACAGCGTTCAACGTCGCACTTATGAGGAGAAGGGCGGTGACAGAGTGAAGTAGAGCGGACATGGCAAGCGGCAGCAGGAAGACTGTCCAGCAGCGCGCCCAGCGCGCGGATATACTTATAATGAGGTGACTTCACAAGCACGCTTCCATTTGAGAAGCGGGCCCGGCCCCTGCCCCGGATTCTATCAGATTCAGATTGACTGCCGAGGCTGTTCGACCTTCCTTCGACCGTGCAGCGCCCTTTGTTGTGATTTTTATAGCGCTGACTTCGACGCCCGTTTGGGTACTGCGCGGCATTTTACCACAGCTCCCCCAGCGCGGTTGCGGCATCCATTTATACTTATACATCGCCCCCGGGATTAATTGATGCGTGACTCCAATGATGAAGGTGCTTCTCGTGTTTTTTGGTTTCTTCCCTCCGTTTTTGCCTGATCTGATAGTACTGTTCTCATTGCCTCGTGGTGAGATAGGAAATGTATCCGGCTGATTCGGACGAGAAAAAGGGTATATATGGGATGGCGCATCTGCGCATGATACCCGTCCCTCTCGGTTTAGACCTGCAGTGTAAAATGGTTCAAATCACTTCCATCCTGTTCGCCGCTTGCATCCTCGCTTCGGCTAGCGCCATTCCTGCTGGTGAGTAGCCTTCACCCATCCCATATCGCCGCGTACATCGAATGACTTGGGTTTCATTTCAGGACAACCGGCAGCGCGGGGGCTACTGAACAGGGCGGGGAACACGCAAATTCTGCGTGAGTTTCTTCGTTTTGCGGAGGTTTTAGTTGCTACGGTGCTGATGCGTATTACCAAACCATTGCCAGAAAATCGAAAGTTTGCGGCCAATGAGGACGAGCCCACTAAAGCCGATCTCGAGGCGCGGGTATTCGCGGCCAGGGAGGAGGAGCCCCCCAAGACCGATCTTGAGGCGCGGGCCTTCGCGGCTGGGGAGGAGGAGCCCACCAAGACCGATCTTGAGGCGCGGGTCTTCGCGGCTGGGGAGGAGGAGCCCACCAAAGCCGATCTGGATCCACGGGCGTTTGCGGCCGGGGAGGACGAGCCCACCAAAGCCGATCTGGAGACGCGGGCGTTTGCGGCCGGGGAGGACGAACCCACCAAAGCCGATCTTGAAGCGCGTGTCTTTGGGGAGGAGCCCACCAAAGCCGATCTGGAGACGCGGGCGTTTGCGGCCGGGGAGGACGAGCCCACGAAAGCCGATCTTGAGGCGCGGGTATTTGCGGCTGGGGAGGACGAACCCACCAAAGCCGGTCTTGAGGCACGGAGATTGGGATGATGACGAGGCAGACGTCTGACTAGGGTAGATTCGTATGTAGCATGAGATTTCTGTAAGTATTTTGGATGTAGATTACTATAATCAGCGATTAGGTTGAGGCGGTATCAAAGGTATAATTGTATTTGAGTGACGTTTCAAAGCCAAAACTGTGCACTTTGGAAAAGGGCCAAGACGGCCTAGTTTGGAAGGCCGGAGATGATTGTGGCTCGCCGCTCGAGTTTTATGCCATGTACAATATTGTGCGCCATGAGACCAAGTTACTTGTTTTTATTTCGACTCCTCAGACCCCGGTACGGACTGCCAGAAGGTACGCGAACTGGATGAATGGGAGGGCAACGCAAAACGGAGCAGTAGAAAAAGCTCTTTCCTCCGCAGACGCCTCTACCAGCCTAAACGCACGTTTGTGAAACGCAGACGCACACCATGCGCCATCAGGTGTTATTCTCTCCCCTTGTAAAGCATCAATTTAATATGTTAGTTGGCCTCACGCTTGGTTACAGTGTGGTTGAACCCGAAGTTACATCCCTGGGCACCGGATTTCTGGTAAGGTCGAATGAGACCGAGAATCTTGACTCGAAAGATCCGGGGCCCGAATGGCCAAGTAACTCAGAAGCAGGCAACAAGCGGAACAGAATATCGAAGGGAAAACAAACGGAGAGGAATCTTCGTCGGAAGCTTTGCCTTCATAAATCGGGCATGTTGAGCGGAGCTGCCAAATAGCCGAACTTAATTGCTGACTGGTTGCAAGATTTTATTTCCTCTCTGGTAGGTGGCACCGTTCAAAACGTGAACACAGTCACTTGATTCTCGATCTGAAGATGATCAGCTTTTGGACTCTACGAAGGCGCTTAACCACGTACGTTGAAATTCACACCGACGATTCGGTCCTGGTCGAGCAGCAAAACGTGGAAGGAGTCGTCGCCCATGAAGCGCTGCGTACTCCGAAACGGGAGAGACGTGGTGACGGCGTGCGCGAACACCTCGGGCTCTCCAGGCTGGCGCGTAGCGGGCTCGAAATGCAGCACCGTGTTGACGCCTGTGTCGGACTGCGGAGGTGGGTCCGCCACGCCTGGGCGGCGAGGGATGACGCCGAAATCGAGCAGCTGTATCCCATCAGCATCGGGCATGGGGAGCACGATGCGCTCGCCGTGTACATGCCTGGCCAAACGAAAAGGATCAGTTTCCGAACAAAAAAACAAAAAACAACGGGTGTGCAGCAGACCTGAGCCATCGAAAATCGAACGCGGGTAGCATAGCCGCGTTCTGCGGGCCCCAGTCATCCCAGGGCACGTCGACGGGAGACCCAATCTCCAACACGCAATCAAGAACATACTTCTGCAGCGTCCGGTGATGCACAACAAGACGATTCCAGCCCGAGGTACTGTAGTTCATGAGGATTACGTAGATGCGGCGCTCGTTCGAGGTGGAGAACGGCTTGCGGGGCATCGGATTAGCGCAGAAGGGCCCACAGAATATGTTTATCCTGGCTATAACGATGTCGGCGAGGAGCTCCGGAAGTCGGAGGGTCGCGACGTGGGTGGTAGACTGTGCGCGCACCCCTTCAAATGTGTGGATCTCGATCCGGCCGAATCCAGCTGCGAAGGCTAAAATGAACGACCGTGGTGAAAGAAGCTGGAAATCTGCGACATGACGCCAGGACCGTCGCCGCGAGATATCCTGACCACATAAGAACATATTCGGTCATAGAAAATAAAACGCACCTCGAGCTGGATTCCCTTGCGCCAGTTCCACAAAATAAACCGATTGTGGTGGGGGTCAGGAAACGATAGGGCGATCACATCGTCGGCAATTTGGATGGACAGCGCCATTTCCGGGTCGAAATGCAGCGGGAATGTGAACAGCGGCCAGGGAGCCAGAGGGTGCGCGTGATGCGACGAAAGGGTGCGGCACTCGAGACGCGCGATATCAGGGGCAGGCTGATATAAAACGGCCAGGAGATCTTGGGTTGGGTCCATCGCGAAATCGTGAAACTGCCATGCAGGATCAATCCGAAGTGGATGCTTTACCCTTGCCTTGTCCGGACCAACATCCACTACATCCACATCCGCGAGTGAGATCGCACAGAAATGCGGCCCCTGCTCCTGTTGCGCAAATATACCGCCCACAAGCTCATATGCCCGACACACCTCCAACGATTCGGCCCCGATGGTAGTCCGTGAGGTCCAATCCAAGTTATTCCATGCACGGCGGCGCTGATGGATGGCGCGTAGTGTGTCGGTAGGCGTCGAAGCGCCGGGATCCCCGCCGATTAAACCATCGACCCACAGCTCAATTGCGCATTGTAACACAGGAGAGCCGGTAACTGTGTCATGCCACATGTGAGAAACCTTGTTATTACCTTGCGGTAAGTAGCCATAGCGATGATTCGACCATGGTTGCACCCACTGAGGAACATAGTAGCATAGTTTTGGGCTCGAGAAAAGCGAGGATCTCTGCAAGGATCTCCGGGGGCATGTTAGCAAGGGAAGTTCCATCCATGGTGAGCGTTCAAGTGAGCGAGATGACTGATGGCATCAATACACCTGTCTGACCGGCAATTCGCGGCGATTTGCGTTAACTCAACCTCAGAACCTTTTTTCAATCTTTTTATGGTAGTCGAGGCATCACGGAACAGCATTTTTGCAATAACCGGACAGAATTTAAACGGAGTAATGCATGTACAATTTCAATTATTTTTGAACCGTTTCAAGGTCCAACTTCAACCAAGGAGCGAACGATGCTCAACTCGATAATTAGAGCGATATTAGATCTCTCTCGCCAAAAACCACGTAGAATATTGAAGTTGGATGGGTCGTTGTGCAAAAAATGGCTAGATCAACCAATAATACTATCCCCTCCAACTGAAACCTAGTACTCCTATATCTCCGCCATTACTAGACCAATTTTCCAGGATGCTTGCCTTGATACTATGATGTGTGGCCTAATAATCTAAAAGTTCTACCTCATAGGTATTTTTATAACAATTATCAAGCTGTATCAAGCTGCGGACTTTGCAATTTTCCCCTGTTTTCTCTCGGATCATATGGGCGGGTACATGCCATGATATCGATGCTCCTCGTGTCTACCACCATGTCGAAGCAACACGAGATGACTATCCCTCGATGTAGCCGCATGCAACAGGCCATAGGCTCGGAGAACCCGGCAAACTTGCTGAGGCCCATCAAATACCAAAAACACACCAGTATATCTGGTCAAGGAGCGGTCACCGCGCAACACTTTTGAAACGCATCGTCCCCCTCACGTCGTCATTATTCTCGTTTATTGATGCCATGGATCTAATCGAGTGCATTCCGAGTCTATCTCGCTCTTGTCGCGGTCCAAGACGGTGCGTTTTGAAAACCCGAGGGACCTCCTCGGGCGATATCGGGCGACCAGCACGCAAGTCTCGGATACTCCACAAAATAGGGGTGATGACGACAATTTTCTCCCATATCGAGACTCACGATCTTACCATCATCATCGAAATTTCGACATGCTCCGTACTGGAACAATGTGCGCTCCCTGTACCTGGCATCAACGGCAGCGCTCGGTTACTGGCAGATTTCGTCGTCGCTCCTATTGTGGCGCACCTCATCTTCCTCGGTCTCCGACTTGAACAACGTTCAATTGTAAAATGTTTTACTAGTCCCGGTATGAGCGAGGTATGTTACATTCGCCTCTCGGCCCCCTCCGACCACTAGTGCCGCCTGGGAGATGCAACGGTGATGTGCACAGATGCGCCAGGTGTTCTTTCTGAGTTGCTGCAGATGGGCCATGACTCATGCTCGTTGCTGTGCCATGCCTGCATTGGCCTCCGTCGTGTGTCGATGCCTCTTGCTCGTCGGATCCCGCGAGGACGATCTATCCTCTCGACGCGATAGACATGCCGACTTCGAAATTAGCCAACCCTTCGGGCGTCCTGTCTAGCCAAATGTGCTGGGCTGCAGTCCTGAAATCCGAGTCTAGAATGAGCACGAGCCCCGTCGGTGACTTCGACTTCTTCTCGGAGCAGGACCCCATATTTTTACATGGTCAAAATATCCGTTGGACTTCAGTCAGTGTCAACTGGAGATTCGAATAAGAGGTTGCGACCCAACTGATGAGCATTTCTATCAAACTGCTTATTTCCAACTGAGAACCTCTAGCTCTTTCGGTTTTCAAGGAGAAATGACCAGTGGCGTGATATATGTAGCACCTGTTTTTTGAGCACAACAATTGGTGCACTGGCGCATGGCGGGGATTTTTACCTGCAAGGGGATAACTCTTTGCAGGACCCACCGGATTTTAACCGACGGTTCTGCTATACTAGTGGCCAGCCGTGCAGGTCTGTCTTCTCTTGCCTGTCATGTTACATGATATCCTGGTAGAAATAAATTATCGGAATCACAATCGTACTCAATTTTGGATTGTTCTGCGACCCTGGGGATTTTCCTGTGAGGCCTTCAAGATCGCAATCTGTTTTTATTTTTTGGCAGTTGTTGACGGAGGCGGAGGGAGGTTACTCAGGTCATCAAGGGACGGAAGAAAGCGAGTATCCGTAGCATACATCTGACACAATGTATGTAGTACGGGCCCCTGCTGTTTCTTAACGGGACCGCGCAGGAATATACCTACCTACCTACCTACCTCAGAACATTTGTCTATCACGAAAATATATCTATGCAAATTTTCAGGCCTATGAGTTTTCCAGAGGCGCCGCACCAAAAATTGACCTTGGTACTCAGACAAAAGTGTCCAAAGCCAGAAGTCCTCAGAGGGGGACTTGCAGCGCCGAGTGACTCCAGTCGGAGATTGAACTGTATACGTACTTGGGGCAAAAGCCAATTTGCAAATGATCTGCCGGCTCAGCTCTACGCCCCGAAACGATATTCACTCAAGGTTTCTGATAGGTGTCCGAGATCCCAAGGGAGGGGGGTAGTATCAATACGTAGTTACAAATAGTGGCTGCTGCGCCGCAGCTCGACCATTATTAGCCAGGACCCCCTGATTTTCCCGTTGAGGGTCAGGTCCCCGTGCAGAGAAGATTTTGAGATTTTGAACTCGTCCGAAAGGGCCAAAAATCGACTCTTTGGAGCGGAAAGGGTACGCGGACAGCTTCGCCGAATTTTTCTGTTCCGATATCACTACATACCTAACGGGCTCTCGCTTTTCAGGACAAGATCCGTGAAACGGCTGGCGATAAAACACCAGTGGAGCCTCAGGGGAAGCTCGAGTAGTGTACAAAATGTAGATTTGGCGAAGATCGGGATGGACAAAAATTATCTGCGTCGGAAATTTTGTTCCTAACCTCCAAAGGGATAATCAGGGCCATTGACGTTTCCGCAGTCGCTACATACTCGGGTCCCTCTTGACTTCCTGATTAAGTTTCCAAGTTGGTTGGCAAGGACAATGAACGAAAAGATTACGCAGTGATTACGCCGTTGACGTTGCCAACAGGAGGAATGTTTGAATACTGCAGCTCAGCTCGCTAGGGGGCAGCTCATTGCCGTTCGTTTTTTTTTTCCCGATCTGCCGTACTCTGGAGTCTTGTTATGGCTCCAATTTTATGTTGGAGGTCACTTAGAAACCCTAACCTAACCCTGTAGATATAGGGGATATTAATATAATCTCGTAAGGTGTGATCGTCGCATCCCCTCGACGACGGCAGGTCTTCCTTTCCCACTCACGTACACTGCTAAAAGTTAGTAAGGCACCAAGATCCAATGGAACTCGCTGCATGACATGACCGGCGCCCGCCCACAAGGTAAATGCTGAAAAATGTAGGCACGAAACTCTCCCCCGCTGACGAAAGAGCTAGGTCGTATGCTGTCCAATTGGCCACATCCGAATTGAATCGTGCGGCGACTTGTCACCAGAGTGTAATTCGGCTGCAGCATGGCGCTAAATTGTTGATCGAGCTAATATTGATTTTGGTTATCAGTCGGCAAACTTTTCGTCACAGGCATCCTCTACCGGTATACCTTCCTTCGAACTTCCGGTGTTCATGCTAGGGCCTCGCTCAGACGATGCCATCTTCGGCGGGCCCACATGGACATTGACTGAAACAGACCTACTGAGCTACCACGAGCGCAACGCAGGTCGTCTGATCGTGGACCCGAAGTGAGTGGAATCGTGCATAGTGCGATCCAGACTGACATAGGACGTCAGAGAGGCACAGGCCGAGTTTGGGAAAGATGTAGCAGCCCTCCTCAAGGTCTCCGCCGATGGTATGAATATCCTCTGGCCACAACCGACATCCAATCCTGAGGACCCTCAAAATGTACGTGACGTTGGAACCCTCGCATTATGGCGGCTTGAATTGCATCACATAGTGGTCTGAGCGGCGGAAAACTCTACAACTGGTAATCATTACACTGGCCAGCGTCATTCCCGATTTCGTTGGAAGCATCGGTGTTGCTTCGATTTTTGCCCTCGCTGACCGATACAACACGAGTGGCAACCACGTAAACCAGCTTTCTGCCAAGTAAGTTCCTCTGACGATAAGCTCATCCTGGAGGATAACAACGCGTACTAGTTGGGCAATTTTTCTACTTGGCTGGGGCGGTTTTGCTGCCGTGATTCTTACGCGCCGCTGGGGCCGACTTCCTGTGCTCTTCTGGTCACAATTGC
This sequence comes from Mycena galericulata, assembly GCA_029289565.1. NCBI lineage: Eukaryota > Fungi > Basidiomycota > Agaricomycetes > Agaricales > Mycenaceae > Mycena > Mycena galericulata. The sequence continues at coordinate 95,382 of JARKIA010000222.1, forward strand.
TCGCCTTCGCATTTCTCATCGGATGTATCTTTGCGCCTAATCTCAACACGTTCGCTGCAATGCGATGTATAGCCGCATTCTTCTCGACGGCACCCCAAATTACTGGGTTGTATACTGTAACTGACATGTATCCATTTCATCTACAAGCCCGAAAGGTATGATTGTTCCGACTCTCCATGCATGTGATATCTCATTCACGACCTCAGCTTAATCTATGGACCATGGGCTTTATAATGTCTCCATTTCTCTCTCCCTTCTTTCTGGGTTTCTTGGTAGCACACGCAGAGTATGTTGCCGTTCCACGCCCCCTTATTCAAATTAACATCTTTCTAGTTATAGATGGGCCTACGCCGTCGGCGCCCTCTACTCACTCATTGTCCTTCTGATGATCGTTTTCCTTGGTGAAGAGACGTGTGTACTTTCTCATCCATGACGCCCGCCATCCTTTTTGACACCCATATCTCCCACAGGTTGTATGACCGCACCCTCCAGCCAATCCCGCCTCGGCCAACTGTCGGCCTGCGTTATCGTGTCGAGACGCTGTTTGGCGTCACCGGGTTCAAGATGACACAGTACCGCCCGAGCTGGTACCAGTGCGTCAGCTCCCCTCTGCAAGTCGTCTGGCGTCCACATGGGCTCTTGATAATGATCTTCGGAGTATGTACGCGGTCTGATCTTGCGCACACCCAATCATATCCGCTGGTTCTGACGATCCTGATAGGGCGTAGAATTTGGACTAAGCATCGGTGGGTTGACTTCGTGTAGGCCCACCCTTTCCTCAAATAAATCACGATAGGTATAACCATCACCAATGCGATATTTTTGGGGACGGATCCTCCAACCGGGTTCGGGTTCGGCCAAACTGCTATTGCGGCGATGTATGCGACCCCAATTGTATGTTCCCTGGATATGGGTCCCAGTATATGTTCCCTGCTGACCATCTAACCGTGGATGTTCAGGTCGCTGTTCTCATCGGTGAGGTGATGGGCCGGTACGGAAACGATATGATTGCCACGATGGGGATCCGGCGAAACAAGGGGGTTTTCGAGGCCGAAATGCGCTTATGGTTCGTCCGATCGCGACTTTCCACTCTCTAATATTCATCGAGCCGGATTACTACAGGATGTGCTACATTTCTCTTCCCCTTTACATCACGGGCTTCCTCCTTCTCGGGCACGGATTCCAGTCCAAGAATGTGCCATCAGTGATCCTTGGATGGGGAATTGGCCAGGTTGCGTTCCCCATGTTCCACATATCGGCGCGACTAATAACAAAGATACATACGTAGGTGGGAATAATGTTGAACACCACGGCGATCTGTAAGTTCATCAGTTTATGTACCATATGCTGGTTGACCTTAATTAATGCTGACCAGACGCGTACCTCAAGGACTGCTTCCCCTCTCATCAAGGCGAAGTCAGCGCGCTCTTTAATTTTTTCCGGACCATCTGTGGGTTCGCCGTCGTGTACTTCCTGCCGACGTGGATTGGCGAGAGCGGCGGGTTAGAGGTGTATGGTTGCGAAGCTGCGTACGTGCTTGCCTTTCTTGTCATGTACTCGTTCCGCTGACGCTGGAAAAAAAAACTAGCATCGTCGTGGGGCTCTTCATCACGATCGTGCCCTTCGTGCAAAAGAGAGGGGCTGCACTGCGGGTGTGTATCCGTCCATTTGTCGCATGTGTCTATCAGCGACTCAACATACGTCCTGTTATTTAGGCGAAATATTCCATCCGCCCCGCAAGTTCACCCCATGCGCGCCGCACGAACACGTTCCGACTATCGCAACGTCTCGATAGAGTTGATCCTGTCTCCGTCGAGGTCCCCGGCATCAAAACAACGGCATTCCCAACACCGTCATTAGAGCAGCTTGGCCTCGACGTGCCAGGTATAAAGACCAATTTCTCTGGAGCGTCTGCGAGCACGGTGGGAGTTCCGTGATGCTATCTTATTGTCTTCTTTTTTTTTGAGCGCTGTATGAATATACTGTACATATTCCGGAACGATCGTAAGATAAGGCGAATAAACTAACTTTTTTTCGGTCGAAGATGTGGCTGTGTGTGGCAACGGCGTCAAAAATAAACACCAACATTGTTCTGACCACAGACCTTCTTTGAGCTCACTTGTTGTGCAGCACAGCTCGTAGCATGCATCATAGCCTCAGTATCCCGGAAATCGTTGACCTCATATTTGCAGAGTTGCAGCCTGAGCACGTTTTTGGCAGGCAAACCCCCCACTGGCACCGCAAGGATTTTGCTGCGCTCGCGAGGACTTGTAAGAGCTTCAAGGACCCTGCTCTGAATTTCTTGTGGAGAGAGCAGGATACACTTACGAACATATTGAAATGCCTACCGTCCCATCTATGGAAAGAGACTTGGGTCCGAAGCGCGAACCACAATCCGAGGCGTCAGCTTGTGAGCATCCTATATCGTGCATTGATTATTCACGAATCATTGATTAGCATTTGACTGGTCAAATCGTACCCGCGGATTGGGATGTAGCCTTGACGTATGCCTCTCGCATCCGGACATTGATATCAGAGCGGGGGAATTCTGGGGGTGCATTCCCTGCTGCCAGTGTTTTCGAAATAATCACCTCCACGATTCCTTGCCCACATTTGTGCCCTAATCTTCGGAGAGTATCTTGGAATCTGGAGAATCCGGACCCCAACTCTCTGCTCCTCTACCTTGGTCTTTTCCTTGGCCCCCACATCATAGACGTCGAAATCTCGCTGTCCAGAAAGAATTCCGAATTCGATGTAGCTGCTCTACCGGCCCTTCCACTTCCATACCCCCAGCTCACAAATCTCGCTCTCCAAGGGTTATACGACGATCCTATCCTGTCTTGTCGGGCGGCATCGATCGTAGTCCCAAGTCTACGACAAATCGAAAGCCTTGCTCTTCATTACCTTAATCGAGCGAGCTTTGAACAACTTTCTCAGCTTCCCGATCTGAAACACTTGGCCCTCAACTGCCAGAATGGAAAAGATTGAGGTACAGAACAGAATTCTCCCAATCGTGGATCACGATCCCATTCATTCCCAGCTCTCCGAACCGTCGAATTCCCGTACTCAACATTCGAATTTTCCATCGAGTTCCTCAATATGCTGTCAAATTGCCGTTTGGACAGTGTTCATATTGGGACTGGACACCTGACAACCAAGTCCATGTCCGGGCAATTACACGTCGCCTTGGCCAGCCACTTGTCACATACGGCCCTTGACAGTCTCGCAATAGAGTTTGTGGGCCCGGGCCGTGCTGAACAGCCAACTGGTACGATCGCACATTATGTGATTAGTGGCCGCGAACTTGCGCCTCTCTTTTGTTTTGTGAATCTCACCAACCTCTGGCTTGAACCGCCTGTGGGATTCGACATAGACGACTCCATGGCATGGGATATGGCCCATTCCTGGCCCAAACTCACCTCTCTGAGGTTGTATCCCGCCACACTTGTTGCACCATCCATCTAGTACGACGCTTCACGGCCTCCGCGGATTTGCAAAGCACTGCAAGGAATCGAGGAGCCTCACCATCCCTCTCGACGCTTCCACAGTCCCGCCCTTTGATAATTCCCCTGAGACAAGAATCTCTCAGTCTTCGCTGAATTGTCTCCTCGTTGGCAGGTCGCCAATCGTAGACCAATCTGCCGTTGCCCGATTCATGCGACGGTTGTTCCCGAACCTCACGGAAATTGAAATCAACCCCGAAGACGAGGCATGGGACTCGTATGAGGAGGTGGATACCGAGGAGGCACGCACTTTTGCTGATCGATGGCAGCTGGTTCAAAACATACTTCGGCAAGCTTCTCGAATCACTGTCCAATAAACGTCGCTGTGCGTCTATACTTCGGAATGCTTTTTGACGCTTATCTTCGAGCAGGAAACGTCCGGCTCGGATCGACTTCTTGAACACCCACCTCGTCGTATTCATCCTCTCACGCCGAGATTGAGGCACTATACCAACACTCAATATTACGTTCCATCATGATTTTGAATCTGCTAGCCTTCTAAATTACTGTGTTATAGTTCTGGTTTGCCCAAGTTCGTTCCAGCCCTCCGGACACGATTGGGTGATTAATCACGAGGCAGAAACTTGAGTTGTGAATTCGATGTCGCTGTTTTAAGTCTGCTTCACCCCTCCTTCGGACCATTCTTCTCCTGTACTATTTGCTGAACCAACTAGAGTTTCCTTGCCGGTTGCCTTCGAGCGCGCAAAGCTGTTTTGAATATGTACAAGTCCAACTGGCCGTTCGAGATCTACATCCACTGTCTGATTTCGTACTGATTCCGGGTTGGCTCAGCGATTGGCTCTGTCGACCGCCCGTGTTGATTCCGAGCTCTGGGTGGTCACCACGTACGCTGAACCTACCGTCCCTAAAGGAACGGTCAAGTAAGAAACACAGTCCTCATCTCGCTTTGCTCTTCCGTACCCTTCGACACTACCACAACCTCACTTGCCAAGCGCTCGATTCACTGCTAGACCAGCGGCAGCGCCACCACCGCCGACGCGAATGCCGCCGCCCAGAACATCTGAGACCCGGTGACTCTTCACGCACCGCAATGTGGACGCAAGGGACAGCCGGTAAATTGAAACCCGTTTCCCGTCGTAAACAGTCCGAACTGCTTTCGAAGCTTATGGCGAAAAATAAAAAAGACTGAGCATGTGTTCTATTTTCAATGCCTGCACCGTCTGTTCGAAATTCAGCCTTCAGACAGTCGTTTTTCATAGCTTACACGCTTCCATCAAGTTCACTCTCAGCATAAATTGTTTCCAAGACGGGAATAAACACCCTAGTGGCTGTATTTTGGTCTGCTTCCCCCATGTTTTCTACAGTTCTTTTGGAACTTCGGCAATTTCTGGCGGGTATGGATGAGGAACAATACCCGACAGTTTGATTTCAATCTTCAGAGATGTCATTATTTCGTTTGGCATGGCTCTATTCATAGCAGTTTCCCTACCAGGAGAACAATTTCTCTTCGATAGCCACGGAGATTTGAGCCTCTGTCATACTCACATCGACACCAAGTCTGTCAGTTTCTATTTGCGACCTTATACTGAATTTGTTGGCCCGGTTTCTAGAGATTACCGGTACTAGAGCCTTTCTATCATTACGCATCATGTGCCATGAGAACCGGCTTCGTTGGGTATCAGGGCCTATTTCGATGGCAGTTAGTGCGACGCCATTTCTTCAGTTCCAAAACTCAGATCACCACACCACCAGGCTCACATGTGCGTTTTCTCGATGAACCCACCCTTGACAGGCGAAGGGGCCTTACAAGTTGCAACTACGTAGGAGATTGGTTGTACATGTTTGGATTAATTGGTTCAGACGCGTTTATCACGTGATGGTGTGGCTCCCCATGACGCAACGCGCTAGCTTTGCTAGTCACCGCCACACCCCACCCTTGACTCTCGCTGCTTGCGTACCACAGGAAGTTCAGAGCACTGCGAAATGCTATCGCACAAGTGGTAGCAATATTCGCGTGTCTGAGTCTCCAACTCTTTCGCCGGCGCGTCGGAACTCCAAAATTCGCTCGACCCGCCCATTTACGCTTAATTTTCAACTTCAATAAATGCCCGCTGCGGTGCACCGTTTTCAGCACCCTAGATTGGCCGTGGAACTCTCCCTGGGCCACAAATACAACGGGTGGTACCTCCTATTCGCCCAGCCCTACAGAACCGCCGACAGTCGGGAAGTCGCGCGTCTCGATTCACCTGGGCCATTTCCGCATAAACGGGGAGGCGGGTGGTCTCATCGACCGCGCTTCTGGTTCGACCCCAAGGCGGCCTCCGGATGGGAGCGTGGAGAAGAGACTCTCCTCGACCTCCTGCTCTCCATGGAGTCCCCGCTTCTCGCAGTCGTTGACCACGAAGACGGGATGAGCCAAGTGGAAGTCCTTGTCCCGGAAAGCAAACTCGCCCATTTTTGCGAAGGCTGCGGGCGATGGGAGGCTGATTGCGATGACTCCTTACGATGGTTCATGGTCCGGTCGGACGTTCTTCCCGGTTACCTCTGCCCACCGGTATGATTTCCTGAACCATTATTCGTATTCCCATGCGCTTACAGATGATAAGTGTCACACGAAGGACTGGATCGGGGCTCACGCAGCGAGATGTTTGAGGAGGATACTTTGCGGAATTTGATGCCGTACTGTATATACGATCTTGATAGACGCATTTGGTTTGCGTTCATCCCGCTGAATACATGTCGGCAAACTTGGATTGGAATAAAATCAGGACGACCGCCGCCACAAGCATCGAATTTATGATCTACCGAAGTCTCATTTCCTTGTTCGTTTTGTTTTACATAAGTGGTCGAATGTCAATGTTCAGTTTTCTCTGCTCCCATTTTCCCGATATCCCTCATCCCATTCCTGATCCTCGCATGCATGACCCGATGCCGTCGAAGCAGATATTTGCACGTTGGCATACATTAGATCCCGTGCAATGATATATGGATACATAGATCCGTCCCTCGTTAATACATCATGAATCAGTAGTCGTAGTCCTGCCTGGCATGAGCAAATCTACGCAAGAGAGTGGGTGAGTGACGGTGTCGCGGAAAAGAGATCGCGGACCGCAGCTATGCATTCACATAACATCTAGGTCCTTGAGGTGGTTGCGAATAATTTGTTCTTGAACTAAAAGAAGAGAGAGGCAAACGCTCGTCAATGAGGGTGTTCATGCAATGAAGGCAAGGGGCCAACCTTCTCCGAGAATTACTGCCGTCGACTGGGTGTCCTGACAGATCGCAGGGGGTTAGATGAATGTAGAGCAGCGTCAGATTTCCCGCTGAACTCACAATGGCCTCCGTTTCGTAAAATATGAATGGGCGCGGTTCAGGAGAGAATTTCCGCTAAAATAAAGACATCAATTAACATGAAAGGGGATGAGGCGCATTGCTCACATGGTAGGCCGAAAACTTGTCCCGGAAATCTAAAACAGTGTGAGCCTGAATCCCCATGCGAGATACATTTACGTGCATTTCGTCACCGAGGCAACGTCGTTTGGCCGATCTCCGTAACTCGGGACATACTTCTTCACCAGAACCCCGGCAGCGATGTGCGCCTGAAGAATGTCTTTCTGCAATCGTTTATTAACATCGCGTCTCCTGATGGACATCATCGACAAACCCACTTTGTTGAACAACAGAATAAAGGCAGTTTTGGCGAGAAGGGGATTGCCAACGATCTCTCGCCAAAGTTCGAGGGAGTCTTGCTGTGAAAGTATGAAACTCAGCACAAAGCTACCTGGCATCGTGATGACGCCGCTTACCACACGGTTGACCTTGGAGTCCTCGTCAAGACTTTGCCAGAAAGCTAACGGGGCCAAGAAAAGAATGGCTTGGACTATAACAGAGGCTGGATCAATAGGAAGGACGTGACACAGACGCTCCGTCTTACCGTCGTCGAAATATGGTATCTAAAGCAACTTGCGTGTCAGCGAATGCTCGCACAAAGGCCGAAGAATTCGACTGACCCATGTTGATCGCTGTGGATGGAAGGCTGAGCACACGAACCTAGGGGACTTTACGGGAATCCATTTACCTGGTTACTGCTTCCACAGACGTCAGTGATGAAGAATTCTGTACCTGCTCTAAACCCTGTTTAAAGCCTCAGCATCCCTTGGACACATCCTCAAGGTATGAAGCACTCACCGGACTCGGTAACAAATCGGTGTTCCTCAACGCCTACGGTGCGTATCCGCGCACGCATGATATCCCCTGCGAAAGAAAGAAAGAAATGAGGCAAGTCAGTTCCGTGGGGGAAACCAGCGATTGCGGGAAGGCGGCGCACGATCAGAGGGTACATAATTAATCGCGGCGATGCGTTCCGTATCGTCGAGAAAGCTGTCGAATTGGGTAAGGCAAAGCGCGAGCATTAGGGAATCGCGAGACGCAACGCACAAGCCGGGATCATCCTGCAGGTGAACGCCGCGGGACTCGAGCACTTGGCGCACAGCCGAGTCATCCCAGAGGGCGGTAATGTCGTCCTTGCATGCCGCAAGGACTTGCGTGACCTGGGACGAGTCGCTACTGGGAGCGCTCGCCGGAGACGGCGGCTCCGTGCCTACGGATGACGAGGCCCTCCCGACGGACGCGAGCTTGTCTTTCCAGCCGCCTCCTGGGCGCACCGTCACTGTGTATCCGCCTGTGTTGGTATCGGAGGTGATCATCTGGCTAAGGGTCGTCTCGAACGCTAGTAGAGGCGATAAGGACAGCGCAAGGCGCCGGTGCTCGCTTGAAAGGGGTGTGGCGATTTTTGTTCCCGCGGAATCAGTTTCATCCCACTCCTCTTGTAGGACTGTTATTATTTTCTTGATCGAGCTGTCGTACATTTGTGGCGTTTAAAAAATAGATTTTTCGGGCCAAGGAAACGCACCTGATGAGGTTCAGCTGGATCACAGTCTTCCAGACCAGACGTTCGCTTTCGAAAAATTTGGGCGTAAATGCGAGCCTAAAATCTAAAGAGAAAAACCTTCAATGGGCCTCCCCCAAAAATGGAGTGTGATAGACTGACTCCGTAGCACTGAACTCTATGAAAGAACACATGAGCGGACTGGTGGGGAACCAACGCAAAGTACCTCTCACCTTCCCCGATTCCGATTGACCTTGAATGTAAAGTTCATGGTATCTCAAGAGGTAGACATGAGAACGGTGGTGGACTGACCTAAGAGAAGAATCTTCACCGCCCGTTTCTTCTTCTCCAGTGCCTTCTTCGCCTCTGCGAGTCCTGCATCGATTGAGCGCGAAACCCTCACCGCCTCGCGTGATGCCTCCAATCTAGCCGCCTTGTCCTCTTCGCTCTCGTTTGGGGGTGGTTGTAGGCCAGCGTTGAGGGGATCATACGAGCTCTCGCTCGTCCTTGTCGCCTTCAATAGATCTGGCATAGCTGGGGTAAAGCTAAGGACATATAGCACCCGAAAGGATGTATTACTCAATCACATCAGTGGCGCAGATTCGCCACAGAAGTAACGTCCCGACGGCTCCCTTCGGCCTACATACCTGTTTTGAATTTCTAACAGAACATTTTCGAAGGCTAGAATTAGAAATTGTCCACTTTGCCGCCGATGCCCGAAGAGAAAAACCACCCGTCACTGAGAAATTGAGAGTTCCAACGCGTGTTTTTTTGGGGGAAGAAAATGTTTTTCTTCGGGGAAGAAATATTCTGGAAGCGGGTTGAAGCGCGTAAGGCGAATCAGCGTGACCATGGCCGAGTTTCGCGCCCACATATGCTCTTTGCTCACATGTTTACAGCCCTAGATCGTGGTTACCTTGGCGCCAGTGAGGATTAACACGTTTAAAACACGTTTAAATTCTGTCCAACCAGGGGCAGAAAAACATGAATTGCAGCAGTACGTACAGGTTGTCTCCATTGGGTCAACGATTGAATCGTTACAGCACAACGTCCCGACCCTGCACGATTGAATTCAGTTTTTTTGGGAGTGTCGAGACGTCGGAGATAAGATAAGATAATCGCCTCGTGGGCTTTCCTAATGCGTTTCGCGTTGGTGTCCAGATCCATTTTCCAAGTTGCACTCCCGTTAAATTCGCCCATGCCATTCGTTTTGAACAACCTGTTGCGCGACTCATCTCATCTCATCCATTCGAGCTCTCGTCATTCCGCTAGAGGACCGGCTGGACCTGCTCATCGCTTCGGAACTCCCTTCGCGCGGCACGCAATTTCCTAATCCTGACTGATCAGGCGACCCGCGGTAGCGACGCAATTTAGAGCATCTGCGAGGCAGAATTGCGCTCCCTCCGGGCGATGGAATCAGCGGACTTTCAAATTTGAGGCCGAAACGGCCCTACTTATATAAGCCACATCAATTTATATCTCGGAACAATTTCCGTTAATCCGATATCTCCGGTTCGATATATCTCCTACCCGCTAGCGCAGCGAGGCGACTGCCCTAGAACGTCTGGTAACGAGACTACAAGTTCGAGGCCCCGTTTCCGCACAGCGTTGACACCTACTACGACTATCCACAATTATCCACAATTCTCCACCGACCAACGTCCTACCTGCCAGCAAGGCGCCAAATCGGAACTTGAAGGCGACAAAAACGTTGGTAGACTATGGATACAAGCAAGCATTAATCAGCTCGGCTGGAGAGCACCGTCCCAGATCAGTACAAATATAAGACCCCAATCCCTCCCGGACTCCTCCCGAAGTTAAATCAAGATGCTTTCATGGAGATGTTTCCGGAAGATCTCCTCGTGCACTGGTGGGGCCGTCAGACTCACGGACAGGATGCGGGAAGGAAGCGGAAGCGAGCATGCCTACCTGCGCCGATGATCTTTGCTGTTGATCGCGTATCCTGAGAAGACCCGGTTTGAGAGGGGAAATGCCACCAGAAGGAATTGCGCGCTTACCACGGCGGTAGTTTCATAATAAAAGAAACTGCGCGGCTTGGGTGAGCTCCTTTTCTACAAAAGATTGTGAGGGTTGGAGGACGATGGGGAGGAGGACAGAGTATGCGCGTACATGATATGCTCGGAATTTCTCCTTGAAATCTAGGGAGATATTGTCAAAGACCGGCGACTCATTAGATGAACGGAAGCCATCTTACAGGTTGTGGCGCCCGCATATGTATTTGGACGGTCCGCAAAGCTCGGAACGTAATCCTTGATGACGAGCCCGGCTTTTAGCTTGGCTTTCAGGATATCCATCTGCCGACGGAAATAAGCGGCAGCATGAGCAATCGACATACGATTGCACCTTGTTAAAAAAAAGGATAATCTGGCTATTCTGGAGGAGCGGATTCGCGCATATTTCCTTCCAGAGCACCACGCTATCCTCGAGTCGGTTGACCCGCGTATCCTCCTCGAGCACTTCGTAGAATGAGAGCGGGGTCAAGAATACGATGGCCTGGACTGAAAACCCGGCGGGGTGAGGAGAGAAAAATGCGGGGATCCGAGTGAGCGCGTACCCATGTCAAAGAAGGGGATCCTGCGGCGCTGGGTAAGACGGCGGGCAAATGCCAAGGTCGGAGATAGTGCTACGCACCATACTGCCCGCGAGCCTTTGGCTCCCGGGACGTCGTATATCCAAAAATCTTTTACTCCACGGGTTCCTGTTAAGCTGTGAGATTAACACTACAAGTATGAGGCTTGCACGCACCAGGAGCCCCCTCCTTCTCAAAGAAATGCTCCTCGACACCCATCGTTTTTATTCTTGCCCGCAAAATATCAGCTGGACGGGATGAAATCAGACGATCTGTGCCTCCATGGAAACGACGCACAATCGGTGGGAACGTAGTCGGGCATCGTGACCCGTGAAATATCGTCCATGAAACTGGGGCGCGCTGTAAGAAAGCATCTTCGTAGCGACGTCGGGACTCACTATCCGCCTCCATCCCGCAATGATATATCCTTTTTCTCCAATAGCTCCCGGACTGCCGTGTCAGCCCACAACGCCTCGATCTCGTCGCGCAGCGAATTGACGACCAACGCAGTGTGATTCGCTGCGTCTGACGAGCTCAAGATGGATTTCCACTCTCCACCTGGCCGCACGTAGACGTCCCCGGAGATCTGGCTCGAGGCGGATACCAGCTTGTTGATCACACCTTCCTCACGCAGGACGGGCGCAAGGTCCGAACAGAGCTGTCGGTGGGTGTCGCCTACGAGACTGAATTCCGGCGATTCCAGCTCGCCTTCAATGGCTTCAATAATCACCCGGACCGAACTGTACGTCCACGGGAGGCAAAGTGAGATGAGGGGTCCTCTACCGAATAAGATACACGGCATACCTGATGAGATTCAGTAACACCACTGTCTTCCATGCCGCACGCTCGCTATCGAAGTATTGTGGCGTGAATCGCAAACGGAAGTCTGCGCGCCACGGGGAGTTAGCACTCGTGTCGCCGATCAATAGAAACCAGACACACGTACTTTTCAACACCGTGCTCTATGGCCGAACCTGCATAAGCACCCCGCACACAAACATGAAAAATGGGACTGACTTTGCCCGACTCCGACTGGCCTATCCGACACGTCCAATGAGCTCTCAGTACGATAACCGTTCAAAAAATGCCCGTACCTAGCAGGAGAATCTTCACATCCTTGTCCTTTTTCTCGAGGAGCTTCTTGGACTGCAGCAGAACCTCGTCAATTTGCCGGGACGTCTTCTCTGCGTTCTGCTGCGCTGCGATGCGGAAGGCCCGTTCTTCCGCAGTCTCGCCTTCCGGGGGTGCCATGTACATGGCGAACGGGTCATCGAGCGAAGTGGGCCGTGCTCTGCTCACGGACGTCGCCATGGTCGACGGGAACGGGGGACGTGGGACTGTGGGAGTGCACTGTTTGCTCCCGTGGTATCTTATATCAGTTTACCGCTCGTAATTGATCATCAGTCGAAGAAGACCGCGGCGGAGAGCTGTGACACCTCAAACTTAAAGGTGGAAGCGATGTTCAAGTTTTATGTGCGGATAAATTATTGTATGCACCTGGCCAGTCAAATTATCCTAATTGTGGGGGTTTTCAAAATCCCGGGATATCATTTTTTTCTTTCTTCGGTGATTGTTGTGGGTCCTGAATTACTGTGGCCGGATAATTTCTAATATGGGCTAGAAAACCTGCCATCCGACTGTTACTTCCCAGTTTCGGGTCCACTGATTTGTCTCGTTAATTAGACCATTGTCAAACGACACTTCACGTTCACTGCAGCAGATCGACACATTTTAACAAGGTATGGCTTCTCTCCGCTTCGGCATTCAAAGTACTTGCAGGCGACCTTGCGGTACCATGACAGGAATTTATCGCCTGCCAGATATGTGGCGTGCTATCTGGAACTAGGAGGATATTGAAAAGAATGTGGCTTTAAACATTGCAGCGGGAATAAGGTTGGGTTGTTTTGTGAACCACACCTATCAGGGATAATCGACGATCCATCGAATTGCGGGAGGAGAGAAAGGGCGTAGCTAGGTATTCAGATAATCAGTAGGTCAGCTTACCTGTCTGTTAATTTATATCCTCGGTTGAATCGCGGGCCAAGTCGCAGCGGAAGTAATTCTCGGTAAGAGGTTGAAATTCCTCGCACATTGGAAAAAACGAAACTGGATCACTGTAAATGAGTCTGGCGAGGCTCAAGGGCAGGATGAGTCATTTTGCACTGAAGAGAGGTGAAAGGAGATTTCCCGGATGGGGATGGAGCCAAACAAAAGCCGTGAATCTCATTAAGAGAACGATTAATTGATACTTGCTTGGTAGCCGCGACGTGTTCAGCAAATTCTTGTTCGATACACTGGCTTTTCGACGGATAACAAGCAAGGGATCGTCGGACTATTCGTTGTTCGGGAATGCAAAAACATATAGTGGGAGTCTCCATATCCGTCTTCTCTCCGGCCTACAAACGGCGCTGGAGAAGATAGATGATTAACACGACACGCGACATAGACGCAACAGGACAGACCTTCCCGTCAGCTCCCATACCCAATATCGACCTCGGAATCATCATGCCCACCTAATGCCATTCATTATTGTCAGCCGTCGTGCCAAGATTCTCGAGTTACATTTTAAACTCACCACGTAATTTGGCATGTCGACCTGCACCCACCCGAGTATGGAATTAATGCAATTGGGGCTACTAGTGCGACAGACGCACCACTTCGTGCAATCGCAAATCGGCTGCGACGCTGCAGAGCATGTACGCGTCGACGCGGCTAAACCCATGTTCCGCGCACAGAAAATTGATCATGTTGCGCACGGCCGCGCGCGTCGCGGTGCGCATGTCCGCGTCGACGCCGGTGGTACAGTAGTATTCCTCCGCCTCGATCTTGGGCGTGCTGAAATGCGGCGTCTTTGTGTAGGGACGGTCCTTCCGAACGGTCAGGCGCACGGAGACCTTCATCGGTGTCTCGATGGCGGTTCCTGCGGAGACGTGCATTTATAGACATCAACAATCACGGAGGAAAGGAGTCCCGACATACCGCAGACTTCTGCCGGTTGTTCTCGGTAAACATAATGATGAAAAGAACAAACGTAAAAAGCACTCGCCTCCGTCTCCCTGGGCAGCATGTCCGTCCTGTGTGCCAGTTTAAAAACCACACTTCCACCAAATAAGAGCTAGGTCACCCCAATGGAAAACAGCGCCCCCTCGACTTCGACGGGGAGAAACAGCGTGGCGCCCGCACTCAAATGCTTGGTATCGATATTCCCCCCAGTCGCATAGGGCGGGATCGTCGAGAACGCGCCCTTCTTCCCCGGCGCGACGCCCATCTCGCCCGCAAACGGCCTGAGCGGGATCCGCACCCTCTTCTCATCATAAAAATACGTGACGCCCTCCTCCGTGTCGAGCTTCCAAATCTTGAGCGCGGGCTCGGGGAACTCGTCCGTGAGGAGCCCGAAGCCCGGGATGCAGGCCGTCCAGCCCCACGGCGCCGGCGCGACGCTCAGGACGTCGATCTGGAGCGTGTCGCCCACGGCGGCGCCCTCGACGAAGACCGGCCCGTTCACCTGGTCCAGCTGCGAGAACACGAGCGATTTGATGTCATTGACGGTGCTGTCGGGTGTGATCTGCCCGTTGGAGGCGTCGAGGCAGTCGAAGGTAACCGTCTCGCCCGACTGGACACGCAGCACCGGTTCGATACTGACACCGTTCCGCACAAAGGGGTAAGTAAGGTTAGTTGTTCAGGTTGCGGTTCACAAAGAGGACCTATTGTCCCAGGCCAGATGGCATTGAGATCGTTTAACGGCGTGAATGGACATGGCGGATAACGAGCAAGAAACGGAAACAAAACGTGACGATAACTTCGGATAAGATTGTACATACGAATTAGAGATCACGTAAACATGGCCCAGTCGACGGCGCGCGCGTCCCGCTCTTCCCCTACGGTGATATCCGAGAGATGCCGCATCGTGGGTCGGCCATGCGGGCAATTCCACGGCTGTTCCATCGTGCCCATATGTCGCACGACCTTGGGAGGACAACTCAGTCCCTGGCACCATGACCCCATGATTGAACAAAAACAAGACCCACCGCTGTCATCTGCCCCTTGGTGAGAGGCATCCCCACCATGACGCTCTTCCTGCACGCACGCATGGCAAACATCGAGCGCGCCTTCGAACAGCGCACCATCTCGCCCGCGGGGCGGTCGTGCATGAGATGGATGAGTTCCTCCAGGTCTGCAGCGCAAATCAGCGTATGATCGCGTGGGCTGGGTACAGATTCAAAATACCTTTCATATCGAAGACAGTGTCTTTGCTGATAGGTTGCGCCGTCAACGACAACCGTGGGCCATGGTTCTCAGTGGCGGACTGGAGATCAACCTCGAACCCATTCTGCCGTAGCACGTCTATATTTTCGAGCGCAAGCAACTCGTCGCCGGCGGTGAGCTCCAGCGGCTGGGGCCTGTTGAGACGATGCATCCTCAGTCCGCCGCCGAAACAATAAAATGAAAACGAAACCCACCTGAAGAGCTTCTGTGACCTGATCCTTGTCGTCTGCTGCAACGTCTCAAAGTTGTACTTCTCGTCCGCGGCGTGCTGATCAACAATGAACAAATCGTCCATGGCCACGCCACCTTCTGAGTCCCCCGTCCGCCGGCGTGTGACAATGAACCCCAGATTGAACTGTCCAATGATCTCCATCGCGCCGAAGTCTTCCTTGTTGATTGTCCGTGCGAGAGCAGCTGTGGCGCCCTCGTCGCTCGTGGCGTTCGTAATCCCCGCATCGAGCGGGACTTTCAGGGTGGAGTCTTTCGGTCGGCGGCCAGAGGATGCGGTGGCAAGGCTCTGCCGTAGCCTGAGCCATGCGTCGGAGATTTTGGATGAATCAAACCGCAGAGATATATCACCGCCGTCTGAGGTTCGAATCACTTCTGGCCGCGATATCACTTCGTCGTTGAGATCCAGCGAAGGCGTGGTTGACACGCAGGTTTCGAGTGCCACCAGAGAAAGGTCCGAGGACTCGAACATGTCATCGTCGGTGAGGTCGATGACAGCTGGAGGAGGCTTGATATCGGACGAAACATTGGAAGGTACCATGATTTCGTCTTCGTCAGCCGGAGGCATGCCGGGCGAGGATAAAACATCAGGGACGGCAGATTGAGAATCAGGGATGGCAGAAGGAGCGACGTCCAGAACATCAGTATCAACCCTCATCTCATCTCGGTCTTGAAAATTTCTCTCCGTTCGCAGGGACGGACGGCCCCCGTCACCGCTCGATTCGACTTCTTCATCTTGAGGATTTCTGTCCGTATCGGTCGAGTGATTGGAGGGCGGGGAAAGGCGATCTTCGTCTTCGCTCGACTCGAGCTCATCTTCATCCCCTTCAGGCACGCGTGGGGGCGCACGTTGACTACCGGTACTAGCAAACTCTCCCAACATCGCACGTAAGTTGTGACGGGCAGATCTGCCGCCACTCCGCACTGGTTTCTGCGAGGTCTCGAGTTCAACCCCGGGCAGCTCGTCAGGATCCGAGCGCCGCTTTTTCCGTACATGCCTGTCGGCTGGCGGCGCAGACGTCGAGTCCAAGTCGTCCGCGAGCATCTGCATCCGCGCGTCCCGTTCAACCTCGGCGGGCTCTGAACGTCGCTTTTTATGGGCATGCGCGTGGATCTCAGGTTCCTGCGCAGGCGCGGGCGCGGGCTCGTCCAGGAGTTTGCCCGCGAGCTGTACCTTGCGTTGCCAAGCGCTGGGGTTGAGATTTACCACCACATCTTCCATCGGCGCCTCCCCGTCGTCCTCATGCACATCTCGATTTGGGGGAGCGCTTGGGGATCGCGACAGACGCTCCACGACAGCGCTCCGCTTTTCAATATCAACGGGAGTTGCTGCGGACACGGCGGCGAGGAAGGGGCTCTCTCCAGGTTGCTGAACGGGGGCTCGCATAGGCGTTACGCGCACTACAGTGGGCGTAGCGGGCAAAGCAGTCGGCGCCACACGACTCGAATTTGTACGCGGTGTACGATCGTGGACTTGAACCGGGTGCACAATGGGTGGCGGAGCATCCATTTCGGCGTCGACGTCGGTTCCCCGCTCCTTAGCCTCATTGTCCTCTTCACTGTCGCTTTCAACGACGAGGGCCTTGCCCGAAGACTGCGTTTCAGACCGTGACTTGGTCGCCGAAAGGGACAGCACGCTTTGGTTCATCGACACAGCTTTTGGATGGGTGCCCTCGATATCGTAGGTCGACCTCGACGGAGCAAAAGTCGATTCCAACGTCGTCTGAGGCGACGGTTCATTTTTCAGATTGGAGTTCGCAAAATGAGTAAAGTCACATACCCTGAGCGCGGAGATGAGATTGGCTTCGTGGTGGAGCAGAATCGAGCGCTTGTCCGGGCTGACGTTGATGTCGCATGCATCTAAATTCGCCCATCCACTCAGCCAGCCAAGTTAAATCAAACAGATTTTCGACATACCGGTTGGCAGGATAAAATCGGCGACGATGAAAGGCGACTGTGTCGCATTGAACGACCGGTAGACTTCGTTGAAGGCTTTTTGTACCTATATTAAATGCGGAGAGATTAATATTCGGTCACTGAAGAGAAAAAGGCAAGCGACCTTGGAAAGATTACACGGTCTCCCGTTGACGTAGAAGAATTGGCGGTCCGTTCCCGCCCTCCCACACCCAATCGCGAATTTCGATACTAGGCCGCGGACAACGACTTGGATGGGTCGCTTCTCGGAATCCGATGCTCTGTATGCAGTACATGAGACGCGAGAAAGACGGGCAAGGCTTGGGAAAACCTTTTCAATGCTACTTTATCTCGTTCGACCGGAAATTTCACGTCGAGGTCTGCAATGTTATCAAGAGACTTCGGACCCCAGAGCGCGGATACCGAGTCTCGTACTGATGGCGTGCCGGTGGTACGAATTTGCACGGATTTCTGGCTAAGTGAGTGATTAGCCTTTCTTTCGTGAGTGCCATTCGATCGACGTTTTACCCTTTATCTGCTTGATTGCTAACGGTTAGTCGGACGCCGCTGTGGCTCGAGCAGGGGCCAAGGGCATATGCATTCAGCAATGTCAGCGCCTTGGCATACTCTCGCTTCGCGTTCCGTTCAAACTCTTTTCGACGCACAGGAAGTGTACTAAAGAGGTTGGTTAGTGTTATAGTGGTGCCGCGCTGTTTCAGTGATCAGCACTGCTGTAAAGGAATGAGAGGAAAGACGTACCTGCCGCGCGACCTTTCCCTTGTGGCGTATCCTGCCACTCGATTCCATCTCCAACGTGACGCCCATCGGAGGCTGCGTTGCTGTCGATACCACGACCGACTCGCAGAGCGCGCACAAGGACGACAGCGCCTCTCCGCGGAAGCCAAAGGTCGTCACTGTGGTCAAATCCACGAACGAGGACAGCTTGGAAGTGTGGTGTTTGAGCGCTATAAGAACAACGTTACTTCAAAACGCCTATTGCGCAACCGGGCCAATGCGAGGCGTACCCAGTTCCTCGTAATTTTCCTCCGAAATACCGCCGCCATTGTCGATAACTTCGATGGACGCTAAACCGTACTGCTTGAAACGTACTTCTGTTTGAATTAGCGCGTATCAGTTATGCATTTCATCGACAGAAAGAGGAACGCGCCTAAATTGGTGGCACCTGCGTCGAGGCTGTTCTCAACGAGCTCCTTCACGGCCGTCTGGAGATCGATGACAACCTGGCCAGAGGTGATCCTATGGATGGAGGTCTTGTCGATTGGCTTGATGCTCATTCCTCAGGACGTGACTTCGAGTGGCACTCGAGTGGCCCACAACGACTTGATCGTGACGAGAATTGGGAGGAGAAAAACGACGCGTCACACTCACGTGACACGTGCATGTGACCCATTACACATGACATTGCTTCGACGCGACGCGATGGCTGTCGATTCTACATACATACTTCGAGAATTCCATCAGAGTCATGCCCGTTACCGGGTAGTACATAGTTTGCATCTGCCTACTGTTGGAGTATCAACCGAAACACCCGTGCACCGACAATTGACCGCTCTCACCTCCGCACCAGCATTCACTCGACTCATCCATCCCGCCCCCGATATTAGCTAGCACAAAAGGAGATAAGTATGAATGGAGAAATAATGGCAGGGCAAACGTCGGTACAGGGGAAACGTCGGTGCAGGGAGAATAGCTACTCGTTTTTGTATAAGTACAACCATTATTTTATCGATACCTCTGCGCGTTTGCAGAGGGTCACTGAGCTTTGCTACGTCCCTAGGCTCAAAATCCAACACCTACATTGTGCCCCTTATATAGTGTGGGCCAGGGACTCATTCAATTCGTGAGTGATATGCTATCCCGTTTTTTTTTTTCTATAATAGTTTAGATTGCTATATCATCAAGCCTTGACTTCGTGACTCTCAATTCCCTCCCAGGAAACTTGAGGTGGCTCCGACACCACATTCAACTGCTGTTCAACTTGGACTAATAAAACACCTCCAGTGGGAAATATGACGCGTCGTATACCTGCGTACAAGGTACGCATGATGGATTGTATTCCTTCACAGATGATAAATGATACATTCGGCACAAAATTTGAGGGCACTGCCGCTTGGTCCTGGGTGGTGTCACACTCACTTGATTTTATCTTTGGTGTTGGAATTGGAGTGGCTGTGCGAGCTGTTCCGAGCTCGGCATCTGCGAGAACAGCGCCGGCACTGCCTGCCGTGGTCACATACAGTTAGTATGAGTCGGGCGCGTCGTTGGACCAGTGCAAGTCAGATTGTAGTGATAGATATGACTCATAGCAGCACTCATAAGTAGTATAAAAGTAGTGTACTCATCGTCATGTACGCTACCGGATTACGACGAGATTCCTCACTCGGCTCGCTTGTGACGTTCTCTCGAGGCTTATTTCAATATTTGGCTCCCGAGGTCTCTGGCAAAATTCAGCCCTGGAAGTTGAAGATTCCAAAAATCCGGTGCTAAGTGAATTTAACCTCAGATTCAACCACACTGAACTGGTGGTACACATAAATTTAGGGTTGTAGGGGAAGGGATACACTTGGTTTGTGTGGGAGTCCCATAAATCCTTGCAGATTCGGGTTTCTGAAGCAGAAGGTGTTGTCTATGTCGTGAAATCATATGTGTTTTTTGTCAGTCCTCCATGTGATCCTCGTCAACGATCGAATCACTTACAGTAGAGTCTGAGTTCAGTCCCACCAAGTCAAATGTACAACGAGAGATAAAGCACCTGGCAGCCTATGGTATGTTCCTGCGGACCTTCAGGATATTCCTCTTAAGCCCCATTCAATCCGGGGTAGGTTAATATTAAACCAGGCCAGCTGCAGGATTCTCGTTGCCTCTGCTTCACGTAATCATTTTATTTTTTATACCACCAGTGATCTTTCCCAGGGGTCTGAATACCTTCAAGTTCACAAATCTCATCAGATCCCATTCATGCTGATTCCTGAATAGGCACCCAATTGCCAGATCACTCAGTATGGCATACTAGCTCAAGCCCGTGATTAAATTCATGGGCGTTGGTAAGTCGAAAGAAATTTATTGAGTTGGTTTTCAGTCATTTCATGCTCTTAGACCTTTTTTCCCCTTCGTTTACCCCTTTTGCTCCTCCTCAACTCCTCCTCCCTGTCTTTGAGCTCTTGCCATGAGCCTGTCCCATCCACATGAATAAATTTATGGGCCTGGGCAAGTTGAACTAAGTGAGTTATGAGCAAGGTTATTAGAGGACTGCCCTCAGGCTGCAAACAACATTTTTTGTCTCGGAGGCCTCTTCTTTTCAGAATTACCTTTCCTCTGGTCCTGACCCTTGCCATTGCTATAGGCATGCCCAGTTACTCCTCACAGCTGCTTTTCGGCAAGTTCAAGCATCAGCATTGCAAAGTATACCCATCACCACATTTGTGGCTTCTTTGGGCCTGGCTCGGCCTGCCGAGGCATGCATTGCTTCCACCGGGGTTCTTCTCGGCTCGGCACGTTCTCGGCCTTGGCTCGGCATGAGCATGACCGTGGGCGTGGGACTTCGAAAGTTCTTTGATGTTCGTTATACCACCCCATTTTATTATATAGATAGATTTTGTCGCAGAAACCAGAATGCCGTTATATGCACCTATGTATAACCGAAAAGCGATTTTTGCGACATTGTACTATGTTCTTTCTGTCACTAATTGTGCATGAATTAGTTGCAGAGATCTAGCTAGCTCTGAGCTCAATCTGAGAAGAAATTGTTGAGGATCTGTGTGGAAGCTGTGTGCTCCAACTAGCCAGCTGGAGAATCTTCTAGATTGCTCTGTGTTTACCTTGGTTGAATTTTAGTACTTAGTAGAATATTCTAGAACATCATTGTAGTATAAATACTGCAAAATGTAGCGGCGAGGGGCATGTGTTTGCTATGCATCCCCCAAGCCTCCATCAACCGCATCCCCTTCTTGTTATTTTCTCTTCGCTATCAGCCTAACAGCTGAATTACATACGCGCACCGAAATCTAACAGAAATGACTGAGATACTGAGATATCGACCATGCTTTTGTGAGGATCAAAAAGGGCCCAAAACATAAACATTTGGTTTGCACCTGTGGTACTGCAATTAGCTATAAATTAGTGGTAAATGGGAGGACTCACATTTATGGAGGTTTGACACATTAAAGAGTTTAGGCTGAGCCATGGTGGTGGTGGAGCTTGAAAGAAGCGATTACACAGATAGGCGCAGTACATTGGCTGAGAATATAATAACCTGGAGGATCTTGAGATTGAAAGAAAAATTGAGGACATCAAGTCCAACAATTGGGGGGTGATGCACATATAATTAATTAATTTATGGTCAGATCAATATGGAGTTGATTTGACAATTCATGTTTGAGACTTGCTTCCTAGGACGGTACCAGGAACAACATAATTAAGGTGTTACAGGCAATGAAGTACATGAAGAGAAAAAGATTTTAAGTAAAAACTTGACAACTACCGGTTGAATGGCAGTGCCTTTTGGGCGTACAGAGTGGTTAGAATCTGCAATTGGCAAGGAGTGTTGAATCCCCAAGTCTTGCTATCAACAGCAAAGATTAGTCCATATAACTGATATCACTGAGTGCCTCTGCATCATTCCAGCGACCTAGATTCTGATAGGTGACAGCAAGATTGGCCATGCTTGACAGGGTGTCTGGATGCTCCTCACCCAGCATACACTTTCTCTTATCCATCACCACCACCTGGAGTGCCTCTGCATCATTCCAGTGGCCCAGGTTCTGATAGATGACTGCAAGATTGGCCATGCTTGTCAGGGTGGAAGGATGCTCCTCTCCCAGAACAAGTTTCCTCTTCTCCATCACCGCCACCTCAAGCGCCTCTGCATCATTCCAGCGACCCAGGTCCCTATAAGTCATAGCAAGATTGGCCATGCTTGTCAGGGTGGAAGGATGAACCTCTCCTAGAACAAGCTTGCTCTTCTCTTCTCTATCACCACAATTTGGAGGGCCTCTGCATCACTCCAACGGTCCAGGTTCTGATAGATGACTGCAAGATTGCCCATGCTTGTCAAGGTGTCTGGATGCTCCTCTCCTAGCATAATCTTCCTCTTTTCCATCACCACCACCTCAAGCGCCTCTGCATTATTCCAGCCACCCAGGTTCCCATAAGTCACTGCAAGATTGGCCATGCTTGACAGGGTGTCTGGATGCTCCTCTCCCAGAACAAGCTTGCTCTTCTCCATTACAACCACCTGGAGTGCCTCTGCATCATTCAAGTGGCCCAGGTTCCTATAGGTCACCGCAAGATTGGCCATGCTTATCAGGGTGTCTGGATGCTCCTCTCCTAACATAGTCCTCCTCTTCTCCATCACCACCACCTGGAGTGCCTCTGCATCATTCCAGTGGCCCAGATTTCCATAGGTCACTGCGAGATTGGCCATGCTTGACAGGGTGTCCGGATGCTCATCTCCCAGAACAAGCTTCCTCTTTTCCATCACCGCCACCTCGAGTGCCTCTGCATCGTTCCGGTGGCCCAGGTTCCGATATGTGGCTGCAAGATTAGCCATGCTCCACAGGGTGTCTGGATGCTCCTCCCCAAGAACAAACTTCCGCTTCTCCATCACCACCACCTCAAGTGCCACTGCATCATTCCAGTGGCCCAGGTTCCGATAGGTGGCTGCAAGATTAGCCATGCTCCACAGGGTGTCTGGATGCTCCTCTCCTAGAACAAGCATGCTTTTCTCCATCACCACTACCTCGAGCGCCTTTGCGTTGCTCCAGCGGCCCAGGTTTCGATATGTGGCTGCAAGATTAGCCATACTCCACAAGGTGTCTGGATGCTCCTCTCCCAGCACACGCTTGATCTTCTCCATAACCACCACCTCAAGTGCCTCTGCATCATTCCAACGGCCCATGTTCCGATAGGTGACTGCAAGATTACCCATGCTCATCAGGGTGTCTGGATGCTCCTCTCCCAGAACATGCATCCTTTTCTTCATCACCACCAATTCAAGTGCCTCTTCATCACTCCAGTAGCCTAGGTTCCGATAGGTGGCTGCAAGATTAGCCATGCTTGACAGGGTGTCTGGATGTTCCTCTCCCAGCAGAGACTTTCTCTTCTTTACCTCCACCTTGAGTGCCTCTGCACCGTTCCAGCGGCCCAGGGTCCGAAAGGTGGTTGCAAGATTGACATCCAAGGATCTGAATGGTATTGGGAACTTTATAGCCTGGCCAATTTTGTTAGCCCCATCTATCCCCTCTGCTTCATCTAGGTTATGTTAGTTTGTTGGATGTCTTCTATAAGACAGTTTACCCTTTTGACTTTGTCTCTGCCAATTGTAAGGTACCTCCCCTATGTTGTCTGTTTGCTGACTCTCTGGACTGCCGTGTGCTAGGTTTGTGAGGGGAAGGTCATAGAATATGTAGAATGGGGGCATACCAGAGTAAGGGGGCAGCTTCTCTCCCGGGGATCTTAAGTCTCCACCAGTTGCCTCCGAGTGGTCCTTCGAGGCAGGATCCATTTTGAGCGGCTTGAGATATGTACCACCTTGTATTGTAACTACAGTCATGTCATGGACAGAGGAATATCAGGGACATACCAGCATCGACATTTACGGTGTATTTGGCAAGAATGCGTCTGATGAGCTCAGACTCTTCTGGAATTTCCTCTTCATTCTGTTGAGGCAAAATAAATAAATAGATGCAGGCATCCAAGGGAATGGACACACCTCATTCAACACAGAAACCCGTTCATCATCATGGGTTACTGCTGCAACAGCCTCGGAGGACTAGTTGTTCATGAGCTGTGGATGTGGAGTTTGAAAATGCTTTAAAACTCACACAGGCGAGGAGGTAATTGTTGACGGCATTTGCCGGATGATATCGCTAATGATAAGATTGTCAGTTGGTTCAACATTGTTAAAAATGTAATTACCTGGACCAATGTGGGGAAATGAGACACTGAGGTGGGTGCTTCATCCTGTGTCCCACCACTATTTTCTGCACGATTGATGCCTAAAGCACCACTGTGCAACTGTGATTGAAGGAATGGATTGGGTCGTCCTTTTTTCGCAAGGATGGTTGATGGTTTCGAATCCACAATTGACACGGCTTGTGGGACCTTCCTGAAACGCGAAGAAGGTAATGTAATTTTGAAACCACGAAGGAATACGGTCTGATTCTTCAGCTCCAGTTGTTCCCCAGGAGGTTGTCGTGGCCCAGAATTTGAGAATGTAGCACCAGTTTCCCACTCCCAACGATACGAGCCACCTACAGACCCCACCTGAGCAGCCTTGAGTCTCAGAGAAATACTGTTGTCTTCAGTGTGCTCATCCACTGCGGCCAAGCTCCAGGATGTCGAGCTGTCCACCCCTGTGATAAGATACAAGTCCCTGTTCTCCACCATATGCCCGCGACCACGCAAAAAAGTGTACCAACTCTTGGCATGCTTTAGCGCTTGATCCCTGAAAATATGCTGAAAACGCAGATCAATTCTTGAGGCGCCATTTGGTAGCAGAAGGACTGCTGTCTGCTTCGAAGAAGTCGAGATTGAAACAACTGCTCCAGCACCAACCGGCATAAACCTGGAAGTGAACAGAGTGAGCACTGAAAAAAACACCAGGATATATTATCACTTGCACGTTATCATCAAGACCAGCATCCATGCCCAACCGTCGCTTTTGGATGATTTTGTTGGACACATGAGAGCCCTCGCTATGGTATGATGCACTGACGGCGAAATCCGCAGGATCCAGCTGAACGGCCTCAATGCCTTCGGGGAGACCAAAACGGTTGACGGGGTCATCATGTCGGCGAATGTTGAAGAAAACATCAAACAATCCATCGAATGTCAGAACTCCGACGTCCCCAATTTCTATACCCTCCCATCTCGGAAAGTCGTCGAACGGTTGCGGGTGTGACAGAGGGTACCCATGACCTTTTGGAGCTATGGTTTTCCAGATGCTGGTTGTCTGCTGAAGCAAATTCACCTCAGTCAGACTGGTAATCGATCTACACCGCCAAAGTGCCTTCAGGCTGTCTCCAGGTGGGATCATCAGCTGGATCCCAGAGAACCCGCCAGCTTTTACCAGCTGCCAGAAGGATGGAATCCAGGTGGAAGGTCCGGCCCAAATTTCCAGCTGGCGGGAACATGAGAATAGGCCTGAGATTGAGTTTCACTCCCCGGTGTGGGGTGGCTGGTGCGGTAAATTTCTAAAAAAATCCTAGTACATCCCGTTACATTGGTTTTAGACTACAAAATCATCGCCATAATTGAACTCATCATTCCTGGTACCGACTTAGGTACCAGGTCTACGTCTCACAATTGCAAACCCCGATCGTAGCGGTAACTTCCGGGTCTCGGCTTTTGATGGGCTCTTGTGAACCAAAAAGTCCAACCCCGATCGTAGCGGTAACTCCCGGTTCTAGGCCCTGGGTCCAACCTCGATCGCAGCGGTAACTTCCGGTTCTCGACCTATATGGGCCTTGTGAACCAACCCCCGATCATGGCGGTAACGCCCGGATCTGGGCCCTGGTCATTATTTCCAATAATTCACTCCTAAGCAACACATTGTCTTTTGATCATCCCCACCTCCAATCCTCCTCCGATAACATCCTCATGTCTTCCCCTCATTCTTCTACCTTGCAAGTTAGGTAGGCTTCTTTTTTCAGTCTCTTGTCCTAACTGGTTTTTCGCTCAATAAGGCAGATCCACCGCTGCATCACCGCGCCATTCTGCCTCAGTGGAAACTGTTCCAGACGTCGAGGAACCGCGACCTAATCTCCCTCTTCTCCTGAAACAACCTCTCATGTTACTCGCCACTCAACTCCCGCTGGCCCTGAGTTGTCTGCCCAGTCATCAGGTGTTGCAGGTCCGAGCTTTATGCGCCTTACATTTAACTTCCTTCAGGCACAATGAATGGCTTCCAAGTGCCTGGCACTGGCATCATTGATGCTGCGCACAGTAACAGCACCGGGGAGTTGCACACCCCCTGATCAGAACTTAATCTAACGCCTCGCAGCACCTCATCGTCTCGTGCCCAAAATGCCGAAAAGACGGCCTCCAATTTAACGGCCATACCGTTGCTGGGACGGTGGACAGCCCTATCTACATCCAGCTTGATGTACAAGAACTTGGGGGCCTCTGATGAGGACAGCGCCACAAATGCGGTCATGTGGTAAGTGACTTGATCTTGGACTTGACACGATAAAGCTGACTTGCGTTGATTATAGCGTCGCACTTACCGAGGTCCGAGTTTGAAGATGTGGCTTACTTAACCAACAAGGTCATTTAATAGCTCAGCAATTGCTACTGTATACAGTCCTAAACTAGGAAGCGCAACACTCTCAATATCTCGACCAAAACATGTCCAAACTGCTCAGTCCAAAGTGTTACTTGAATCTTAAGCATATGCATTCCATGATTCAATTTACGCTTTGGGGGTAGGGTATGTAGTTATGGAGAACAAGGCTGATACTTTGAAAACATCGAAAATACGCAGAAGCGCAACACTAGATTGTAGTCCCGGCAGTGGTGAATTTAAGTTTGGGACTAGAATATCCATAATCAGAGACCTCAAAAATCCCAGGACACCCACAACACATGATTTTTTGACTGCAAGAATCTTGGAAACTGTAGTGTTGCTCTTCTTATATCCTGTTGCTCTTCCTAGTATAGGATTGTACCTTTGCTCCAGGCATTCAGAATGAGTTGACCTCCTTTGGAAATATGTCTTACTCCCCTTAGTGTCTAGGAGAAAAGTCTCACTGGAGATGCTAGCCAGTTTCGTAGATTCATGAGAACGGTTGAAACATTGAACAAACAGACTGTCGGGGAGTCCTAATCTGGAACCCCCTGTTAAATCCACCCAGAAATATTCAGGCATGCTTATCACATGCCTATGAGCGTCGAAAAATGTGTTGGAAGAAGAAGAAGAAAAATTATGGTTGGAAATGCAGGCCAGTTTTGAGTGTTGATCAGATCGGCCAAACATTGAACAAACAGACTCTCGGGGAGTCCCACCCTGGAACCCAGCAATGAAACAACCCAGAAATATTCAGGAATGCTTATCACATACATATGAGCGTTCAAAAATGTGTTGGAAGAAGAAATAAAATTGTTGTGGCATGGAAATGGGAGCCAGTCACACCGAATAAAGGAAAATATTGACCTAGGTCAATATGTTAGCGCAGAGTAGATAATTCAGTAGATGAATCCAAGCTTGTCAATAGGTGATGAATTTAACTGATGTGAAACTGCCACTGGAGTAGCCACAATCAGTGGGTGTTTCAAAGGCTAAATGTTCATTTACTATTCGAGAATTGTGGAAGGGCTGCTGAAAGATGACCTTTCAGTATCCATTTCTGGCAAGAAGAAAGGAGCACTTTCGAAAATTCCTTTGTTCAAACAAAGGAACTTTTGAAAGATGACCTTTCTTCTTGCTGGACATGGCTGCTGAAAGCTGATATTTCAACAGTTCTTTCTTACCTAGCTGATAACAGATAAACATCTTGCCTTTGAAACACCCACTGATTGTGGTTACTTCGGTGGCAGTTTCGCACCAGTTGAATTCATTACCTTATTGCAAGCTTGGATTCATCCACTGAATTATCTACTCTATGCTAACATATTGACGTAGGTTAATATTCTCCTTTATCCGGTGTGAGTTTTGTGTGTTGATCAGATCGGCCAAACATTAGGGTCATTCACAGTAGCCCTTTTTTGCTCTCTTTTTCCTTCCCTTTTTCCTTCCTTTTCAGTATTCCCATCATTTTTTGCTTGGTTTTTTTTCCCCTTTTCAGTTTAGCTATGTAAAAAGGTGTGAAAAGGGAAAAGAAACTATGTATAAGTGCAAAACCCATGGAAAACCATAGAAAAAGGAGGGTAAAAGGGAAGAAAAAAGGGCTACTGTGAAACCCCTCACGTGAACTCCCTTTTTTTCTGCCCTTTTTGCTTCCCTTTTTTTTGATTTTGTAGGAGAAACTACAACTTTGGAGCTCACAACTCACTTCTGAAGGTTCCTTTTAAATGTGTGGGGGGGTTATATTATACTTGTGTGGTCCACAGCCTGAATTGCAAGTCTACTAAAAGACAACATATATGGTCCACAGGGAGCATAAATTCAACACATGTAATTTATTTATCTGTGTACTTGAACAAGGGACTGGCGAGCAAAAAAGGAATGGGAAGAAGGGAGACAAAAAGAGCCGGAAAAGGGGAACGACCCTATTGAACAAACAGACCCTCGGGAAGTCCCACTCTGGAACCCACTGATGGAATGACCCAGAAATATTCAGGGATACTCGTCAAATGCGGATGAGGATCCATAAAAGTGTAAGAGATTCAAATAAAATTTCTCTGCTTAATAACAAGAATGCTGTGTCATCTCTGTTATTTTGCCCTTACATCCACCTGATTCTGACACTCGTTCAATAGTTTAAGGGGTTGGACCGACCAAGTAGGGGTATTACTTGGGAAAAAGTGAGTGCAGTTTGGGGAATAAAATCTCTTCCGCTCTGATGATGACTACGCACCGCTTAACCTCTGGTATCCTTTCTGCCTCCCCAGGATATCTGCGACTTGATTCTATACTTCTACTTATCCCAATTACCGACTTGGGTACCGGGTCAATGCGTCACAATTGCAAACCCCGATCGTAGCGGTAAGTTGCGGCTCCAGGCCTTTGATGGAACCCAAAAATTCAACCCTGATCGCAGCGGTAACCCGGTTCTAGGAGTGTTCTAGGCCTTGGTCGTCTGCGTAGCGGTAACTCCTGAACGTCGACATTGTCTTTTGATTCATCATTCAGTGGACCAGTGGTCCATTCCTCCGAGCCTCCTCCTACATTTCCATACCTCTGTCTCACTTTCTACCATGCCTGGTGATATCTGGCAGACCGGAGGCGGTCGAGGGAGGCGTTGATGGCCTCATTCGAGGCCTCCTTCGCCTCCGACATTTTTTTTCAAAGGAATTGAACCCAAATTGAACCCATTCAACTTACCTTAGCAATCCTGGGCCGGTCAGAGGTACCAGGGATGCCCGGAGGGCCTTTTGAATTGAAACTACACATTCGACTTTACACAACGAAGTTTGGTGAACTTCATCAGCCAATTAACAATTTGATTGCGGCTTGTTTGGCCTTGTGAGCTTGTCGCCAAGCCCACAAGGTCCAAGGGCGAAAATTACCCCTCCGAAAATGCAGAACAAGACGAGATATGGTCTCAAACATCTGTAGGATGCTTGGAGAATGCCCTCTGCAAATTTTCAGAACTGTGCTGTACCAATACATCAAAATAAAATAAAATTTATGCCGCACAAAGGAGTCGAACCGTCGACCTTGTCAGAAAAAAAGATAGCCTTGTGACCTTGCCAACTTGCGACCTTTTTGGCCCTTTTTTGGCCTTTTTTGACCTTGTACAAGCTCACAAGCTAATTGTCAAAAGTCTGATGTTGTCAAAATATCGATGCTACGGGCCGGCAATCTGGTTAGTAAGTACCACGCGTCAATATATTGTCCTGGACTCTAGAGGAGGACAGTCGTCCGAGAGCGCAGCTGGCAATCAACATTCGTGCGAAGCTGCGAAATCTCAAGCTTGCTTGATCTCAAGTCTTTCAAACTCCGCTCATCAACTGAAAGTTTGACAGATCAATCGATGCCGTAAGTTGGTCGTGTCGTACGACATCTTTCCCTCTTACCACCACCATCCCCCTTGATTCTCCTCCTCCTTCCTCAATCTCACCGCTGAGTCCATCGCCGGCGACCTCCCACCACTCTCACCCGAAAATGTCCCTTCACGCCGCATCCCTCAAGGTTCCCGCGAAGCACCAACGGCCACTATCCACTAGCCCCTGTTTCTGTCATAGTTTCGATTCGACGATGTCTGGCTCGTCGACTGCCCTCAAGCCACACCGCAAGTTTCCATGTCACCATCAATGCCTTGTCGAGGGCGTCAATAGCCTCCAAATATCTTCAAATCCCCACTCCCCAACCCTCGCTCACCAGCGCTCACCCTCAAGATGTTTTGACAAGCTCCCCCACACCTCTCGGCTCTCGTTGCCTACCTATCTATCTGATCATCAACTCATGTAACTCGTGGCTAGCTTCAAGGTCAACAAGGAACCTGCTCCATTGTGCGCGCGACCACCAGAACATATTCGAGCTCACCACTTATTTTGTTCACGGCGCCAAATACGCTGTCACTCCTGAGCTTTGTGCGGGTGTTGCGCTGATGGTGTGTTTCCGTTTGCATCTCTTTCCTCGTATTGCATTAACCCCCCTGCCTGTCTCAGCGACAAGTTTTCATTGAGAACTCGGGGCCACGATTCTGGGATTCCCTCGGCCGACCTCCGCAAGATCCGCATTCGCGCCGGCGGAAGTGCTCGCAAGCTGAACAGGTACATTGACTGATGATTCATCAATCCTCGTTGCTGACTTGTGTTCAGGGCATCAAAAATGACCTCTCGACTGACCGCGCCTGACACCATCAGCGCCGCTGCCGTCGACAAAGCACCATCGCCGCCGCCGCTACGGAAATGGAGGAACCTGATGAGTAGTACATAGTACACTAATTTTACCGTTAATATATTGAAATTTTCGTCCGGCTAATCATTCGAGTGATACATGAATTGTCTAATAATCTCCATGTTGGCTTGCAGCCCGCACCCAGCCTCACTCATCGGCTGGTCTCCAGGAAAGCTGGGCCCACCATGGATCCATTTGCTCCGTCGGCCAATATCCAGCCGACAGGGGGGTAGGTACCAGCTGGTCCTCGCACATGGTGCGCATGACCACTCCAGCTTGAGGCTACATGACGGACCGTTGGCGGTGTAGTATCTGCGGGGAACTGTCGCAAGGCGGTAGCGGTTACCAGTAGACAGTTTCGGGCCGCCCACGCAATTACATAATACCCATTGATTCATTGCAGCCTTAACAAAGTGGATGGAATTCTCTGCATTGTGGCTTGAACGGACATATCTGCAGGTGAATCTGCTTTCCATATTCCTTCAGTTTCCCGTGGATTCTTGGGAAAATGTGTGCGCGTGCCCGCCCAAAACATGGACCGGGCGGTCCGCGGAGAAAATAAACCTCTAAGACGTCTCCTTTGTATGTGTTTGCTCGCTTTTCTGGCGCGTGCACGGTCACGTGCGTGCTCTTCGTCTCCCTGTGCTCACTTCCAAAGTCTTGGCATCGAGGCGCATTCTAGACTGTCTCTTACCTCGTTCGTTCCTCGTCCAGTTCACCGTTCACCGCGCCCGAATACGTCGTAGGATGCTGTGCGGTGGCGTCCGTCTTACTTAGATCATATTCATCGCGATTCGCGGCTCGTCTACTCTCCGCATTTTTGGGGTGAGTTTCTCGTATAACGGGTTTTGCATCCATCGAAATAGCTGCTCATTTCAGCCAGCCTCAGGCTCTCTCAACCGTACCTGACAAGTACCCGGCGAATCTCGGGACTTGAGGCCTAGGAGCACTTGAGTCTAGGCGTTCGAATGATATGTACATTTGAAGGGATTCTTCGTCGAGACCTCAACAACTCTGAAGCATCTTGTAAGACACCTTGAACTCGCGTGTAATCTACGGGATAAGACACTCGACTCGGACGTCATTGGAGCTCGCGATCCCGTGGGCGCGTTCACATTCTTCGAAAAAAACGTGATCCGCCGTTTATCGCGGTTGGGCAATCTTTTCCATTGCAAATTGTGCACCCCCGATCGCAGTGCGCAATATTCATCCGGTGTGTCCACTTTTCCCCCCATTTTTCTGTTTGCTACTCCCATGTACTGACGAGATGTCTGTTCTAAAAGGTGACTTGACCAAGGATGGCCGCCTCGGGCTCTAAAACGCCCCCCACAGGAATTATGAGCGGGCGGGATTCGCCCCCTGCCGCATCGGGCATCAAGACTCCGCGGAAGGTGCAGTGGCTAGAAACACACAAAGAAGGGGAGTACTCCCCGCATGCATTGGATGAACACGGCAACGATGTCCGTCTCTTTCGCTGCTTTCAAATGACCCCAATCTCACTTGACTATAACAGCCAAATGCATTTGAAACGCTCAAGACGGCGCTCGAGCGGCATCAGGCAGCGCCGCCCGTTGCGCGCGTACACTACTTCCCGCCGCGCCCCGCTGGGATGCCGCGCATCAATACTGACCAGCCGTTAGAGCTGCCGTCCGCACCCACCACCGTCTCGTCGGACGGCGACGCCTCAGGCCCCCCCTCGCCTACGCGCTCAGTCCCCGGGAATTATATCGGCCCCCACGAGCAGGCGGGTCTACCCGGCACGACAAATCTTGAGGACTATTCCCACCGTACCGCCAGTAAGGTCGTGCGCGCCCACACGCGCAAAGGCTTCTTTGCCGGGAAGCTGCACTTTGGAGGGAAGCAGAAAGAGAAGCAAAAGCAGAAGCAGAAGCAGAGGGAGGCGGAGGCGGAGGCGGGGCACGAGCGAGACGGCGGGGATGTCGAGAGGAACTTGGGCAGCATTCCGCCGATGAACCCCACGCTCGGCGGCGGCGTGCTGTCTGCGCTCCTGACGCTTTATAATGAAGCGGATGGTACAGCGGCTTCTGGCGCGTCCACGCCGTCCACCTTCCAGGACCCGCCGGAGCTTCCCTGGATCACCCCGCCGCACTCTGCGAAAAAACCAAGCACGCGCCGCGCAGCAACCGCCGAGGAGATCCCGCTCATCGGTAACTCGACTGCCGGCATCTCGAAGCAAGGCAGCTCCTCGCCTGAGGACGCGGAGGCGGAGGCGGATGCCGTCGGCCGGACGCACGCCTCGCGCACGGACTCGCAGTCCTCGCTCGCGCTCACAGCCGCAGCCAACGCGCTGCACAACGCTCTCCCGCACAAGCACAAGCAGCGCACCGGCGGCGGGGTCCTCGGCGCGCTCATCGCGAGCACGGGGAACATCAGCGGCGCGGCCGCACCTACGTCCAGCCAGCTGGCGCCGAATATGGAGCGGCCGGGGTACCACCTGTCGCGGTACTCCGTTGCGGACGCGGACGACCGCCCGCGGGCGATGGAGCCGCGGCCCAAGGAGCGCGAACGCCCGAAGAGCATGCCTTCGTCCGCGCTACCGGGGCCGGGCGCACCCCTCACGTGGACGGCGACGATGAATTCGATGGCGGATACGCTTGCGAGCAAGCGCGGGTGGACGGAGAAGCTGCGGGACCTCGAGCACGTCGCGTTCGGTGGGCGCAGCGGGCGGAGCACGCCCGCGCAGACGCCATCCTCGTCGACGGACCACGAGGAGTGGCTTGACGAGAAGGTGGCGCGGGAGCAGGAGGGCCGGAGGGACAAGCGGAGGAAGAGGAAGAAGGCGGAGGTTTATGTACGTGCCTCTCTCTTCCCCTCATTCATCTCATTTTTTCTTTGTCGCACAGATCACACGGCACGTCGCGCAGATCATCCAGCGGCAGGAGTTCATCCTGAAGCTCGTGCGGGCGCTGATGATGTTCGGTGGGCCGTCGCACCGGCTGCAGGCGCAGATCCAGGCGACGGGCCGGGTGCTCGACATCCAGGTCAACTGCATGTACCTCCCGGACGTCGTCCTCATCAGCTTTGACGACAGCTCGACGGGGACGAGCAACCTCAAGTTCATCCGCCAAGGCAGCGCCTTGAATCTCGGCAAGCTGAACGAGGCGTATGCGCTGTATTGGAGTGTGCGTTCCTGTCCCTCCTTCCTTCACAACGGGTATACACTGACATTGTTTTCCGCAGGTGATCCACGACGAGCAGAGCGTGTCGGAGGCGTCGAGCGCGCTGGACGAGCTGATGCGCAAGAAGCAGGAGTATACGTGGTGGCAACTCGTCCTCACGGGCGGGATGTGCTCCGCGTCGATCTGCACCGTCAGCTTCAACGGCAGCTTCATCGACGCGCTCGTCTCGTTCCCGCTCGGCGCGCTTCTCGTTGCCATCCAGCTGCTCAGCGTGCGGAACGAGTTGTATTCGAATGTCTTCGAGTGAGTCCGCCCACCCCCTCGGAGACCTGCACGGATAGATAGCTGATGGACTGGCAGGATCACGGTCGCGACGCTCTTCAGCTTCATCTCCGCCGCCCTTGCGTCGACGGGCAAGTTCTGCTACTCCGCTGTCGCGTCCTCCTCCGTCGTGCTTATTCTCCCCGTAAGGGCCCTCACTCCCCCTCCTTTTCCGTGTCCTCCCGTCCGTTTCACTAACGCTTGACGCAGGGCTTCATCGTCCTCTGCGGCTCCCTCGAGATCATGTCGCGCAACATCGTCTCGGGCTCGGTGCGCATGTGCTACGCAGTCGTGTATTCGCTCTTCCTCGGGTTCGGGCTCGCGATGGGTGCGGAGGCGTACGAGAAGATGACGTCGAGGACGATCGTCGGGAGCACGGACTACGCGTGCAGCGTCTCCCATAATGCGGAGGGCCCGTGGTGGCAGCGGACCCCGAGTCTGTATTTTGGTGCGCATTTCTTCTTCCCTTCACTGCGTGCAAGCAAGCGCTAACGGAGAGAATGGGCAGCGTTCCTGACGGTCCCGATGTACTCGCTGTTCTTGAGCATGCGCAACCATGCGCCGTGGCGGAACAAGGAGATGCTCCTCCTCGTCGGCATCTCGTGCATCGGATGGGTGACGAACCACTTTACCGGGACCAAGTTCGTGAACCAGAGCGACATCAGCGCGGCTGTCGGGTACGCTCCGCCCTCACCCTCTCCTTTCTTTTATCTCATGTACATTCATTTGCTGCGCAGGGCCTTCGCAGTCGGCGCCGTCGCGAACATCTACGCACGCTTCTTCTCCGGCAACGCGTTCGTCATCATGGTGTGTCCCCACATCTTCCTTCCCCTCTCCCTTTCCGCCCCTGATCAACTCTCTCTGCCGCAGATCACAGGCATCCTCTTCCAGGTGCCGTCCGGACTCGGAAAGGGTGGGCTGCTGACGTTCGCGTCCGAGACGGCCTCGGGCTCGTCGAATTCGTATCTTTCGGGGTTCCAGACCGCGCTGCAGCTCATCTCGGTCGCGATTGGGCTCACTGTCGGTCTCGGCATCTCGCTCGTGCTCGTGCACCCCATCCAGTCGCGCCGCCGGGCGGGCGGCGTGTTCAGTCTTTGAGTCGACTCGGAATCTTGGACACGATTGAAGGAATCTTGAAACTTAGCAGTTAAACATCGCATGGACGATACCGAAATCCGAAATGTACTTGTAACTCACTTAGAGCACCATAGACTTAGACTAGCACTACTAGAGTAGACACTGACTTATAGTTAAACGCACTGTATTTTTTTCTTCCCACTGCGCCTCCATGGATCCTAGTCCACTTTCTAAATTCTGATTCTGGACTCCTTCCTCTTCTAAATTCCCAGCTTCTACGTAGATCTACGACAGGATGTACCGTCTGTCTATCTGCCAATTAAGTTACCAATATACACCCCTTCCAACGCGTGAGACTCTGAGCGCGAATGCTACATGTAACCAACGAGCGAGGTCAACGATACATGTCCGCCTCATCCGCGACGGGGCAGCCGAAGTACGACCAGATCGACGCCGCGTTGAGATCGTCGCGCGTCTCCGCCCCGACGCCCACGACACCGCCCACTTCGTACACGTTTTTCTTCTGTAAATGGAATCAGAGGCGGGCAGGTGACGGAGATGGAGCATAGAGAAAGACGCACGAGGCCGAGGGAGACCTTGATCGCGGGCGCGCCGGGGGTGTAGCGCTCCAGCACTTCGTCCGCGTCCGCGTGCGCCGCTGAGGCATTGGGAGCGAAAACGGAGGTGGAGGTGGAGGTGGAGCGCTGGATGAGCCGCAGGACGTTGCGCGCCGCGACCTCGGCCTGGTAGTACGCGTTGTGCCCCGCGGGGATCGCACCGAAGGCGTCCGCGGCGTCGCCGACGACGAAGATGTGCGGGTAGGGTGTGGGCGTCGCGGGCTCCTGCTCCTCGGCTTCCACCGGCGTGTTAGTCTCGGCGTTAGTGTCGGAGGTGGTGTCCACGGCGGGGGTCTCGTCGGCGTCATTCTGGAGCGCGATTTGCGCGAGGGCGGCCGCGAGCGCGTCGGTGGGGTTGTTGGTGTCGGACGCTGGAGGCATCGCGGGGGCGTCTACGGGTGCGAGGGCAGGAGCGGGTGCGAGCTGCATAGTGCGCAGAACGTGGGCGAGGCCTGTGCTTGCGTCGACTGTGCGTGGGTCAAGCGCACGGAGGAACTCGGTGTTGGGGCGCTGGCCCGTGCACAGGAGCTAAACGAATATTGAGTGATTTAACCGATGGATGATTTGAGACGTACGACGAGATCGGCGCGGATCTCGCGCCCGCTCAGGGTGCGGACCGTGCGGGCGCCAGGTTTGGCTGTGGTGAGGTCCAGCCGATCGCCGAGGATGACGTCGACGGCGGCGGATTCGAGCGCCTGTAGGACTGTGGCGGAATATGATAAGTAAAAGACATAAGATGGTGGGGAAGGGAAACCCACTCTCGGTGTGCATCGCACGGTCGAAGCGCGGGAGCAGCTTGTGCCGGGAGTGCAGGAGCGTCACCGGTTTGCCGGGGTACACGGCCGCGATATCTGTGGCAAATTCTGCGCGGAGGGTGAGACTGCTGTGGAAAAGACATTCACACACACACGTACGGATACCGAGCGCGCCGCCGCCAACGACAAGGACGGAGCCTGCGTCTTCGATGGTGCGCTGTTTACCCTTGAGCCATGCGACACTCTCAGCCTTGGTTCCCCCGTACGCCTGGACGGCTGATTTCTCGCCTGGGGCGGAGTTCCACAGATTCAGTGGGCTCGGGAGATGGGATCCCAAGGCGTAGACTGCGTAGTCGAAATGTAGAATGTCCGAGTCGATACCATGCTCAGGGAACGCGCGCGAGAGCTTGACAGAGTTGGTCTCGAGAGATTGTATTTGAGCCTGAATGAAGATGTGTCTCGCATCCGAGTTCGTCTTGCCAGCGCCATCGGGGACATTAAAGATATTGTCGTAGGGAACGACTACATGCGAATGACGTTAAACAAGGCCGAGGTGACGATAAAATCACTTACAGGCCTTGTGCTCGTGGCCAGCAAGAACAGCAAGTCGGGGCAGAATATAAACGTCTGCTCGAAATCAGCTTCCCAAATCTTTATCAGATAGTAGCGCCGCTTACGATTGACGTGTCTAACCTCAATTGTCAGAGTCTGCGGAGAATATGGGAAAAAAAAAACATACGAATTGCGATCTATGAGGACGATTCGCCAGCCATCGGGGAGTCCTGCGGCAATTAACTGTGCTGCACGAGCGCCTTCACACCGAAAAAAAAATAATAAGAAAAATAGCACAAGAAGAGAAGCACAACAAACCGCCGTAAGCGCCACCCAGAACAACCACGGTTTTCGTTGGCGATGAGCCGTGAGTCGCAACCATGCTCAAGGCCGTTTGAAGTCACCAATGAGCTTGGAGATGAGGGGAGGAAGCACGGATAACCGGAGGAAGCACGTTATCTGATACTGGGTACGGCGATCTTCGGCCGAGGCGTGGGCTGGGGCCGAGAATCCGCTCTCGCCCCAATCTCGCCCGGGTCCCGAACAGAATAGCGTTTGACCCGCGTGAGCAAAAGCCGGTACCAGCTCCTGATTCTGTTTTCTTCAAATAAAATAAAGTGGGACTTGAAATCGGGAACGAAAAAAAGGAAAAGTATAAAATGACTGTAACAGCCTTACAGTAATATTACCCAGTCCCGAAGCGAACGGGGAATTTCTGCATGAGGTTCGAAAATGTCGAGCCGACAGAAACACGGAGCCGATGCACACCGGATGTTGAACTACTTAGTGGTACACTATTGGAATATTTAATTCCAGTTGAGCGGCATAAATCACCCACTTCCGTCTACCGAGTCGGACCATTGAGCACTGGCCGTATGTTTCCGATATTTCCACATGGAAACGATTGCTGGACGCACTGTCCGTACACCGAGTACGTCGAAAATCGAGATCACGGCCCTGTTCAAGCTGATCGGATATTAGAACTATTCCGGGGTTATGTCGCTGTCTAATCATTCCCTAGTTCTTCAGAATCTATAAATTTGGTATGAGGTTTGGATAAGTAAGGTCGAAACAACTGGCTGAGTACTAGCCCTTTTCCGCTCCCTTTTTCCTTCTCTGTTTTCTTCCTTTTCGGTATCCCATCGTTTTTTGCTAGGTTTTTTTTCCCTGTGGAGCTGAATTTCAGATTTATGGCTGTGCTACATTCCTAAATTCTGGATCACCCGAAGTGTTCTTCTACAGAGTATTGAACGGCGTTCAATAAGTAGACCTGAAATCCAATTGATTGCTTGCTTGAAATTACTGCAGACTTGCTGCAGACCCCAAGTATTTTGATTCCAGATTTGAGTTTTTTTTTCCCCTGATTCCAATTTAACAATCGCCGGTGGGACAAAGTCAACAGAATCTATGTTCTGACGCGGGAAACGAAAGACAGGGGGTGGCGATGGCTACCTTCCGCGTGATCGCGATGGTGACGACACGCGCGACCAACGTCACCCTGGACTAGTACTCTGACCTCAAAAGTTTTTCCGTCTTTCGCGGAGCGAGAATCCCTCTGCGTCTCGATGCACCGTACCCTCGAAATCCCTGAAATAATTGGGCGCATCTTCGCAGAATTGAGTCCCTATTCCTTCCCGAGCGCTCACAAGGATTTCGCTGGCATCGCTGCTCTTAAGCTTCCGGGGTCCTGCTCTGGATATCTTGTGGAGTGAACAAGATACGCTCACGAATATCCTGAGATGTTTGCCAGATCATCTGAGGGAGCGAAACGGCCGCCAGCCTCTGGTAAGTGCCATACACAGTCATATGTTGGAAGTCTACCTAACCTATGGACCCACTCTTCAGCGTCTGCTTGGCGGAATCCAACCAAAGGACTGGGAGTCACCTCTGTCTTATTCACGGAGAGTCCGGAAATTGAGCTTGTGTTACAGTCCAAACGACTACCCACTGTTCCCCACCACTGGTGTCCTGCAGACAATGGCCACATATCTTTCGCCAGGACATATGTTCCCTAATCTTCGGGAAATGTCCTGGGACCCGCCCGAGGACTCTTTATTTCCATACATCCATCGTTTTCTTGGTCCCAACATCGTAGACGTCCGCCTATCCTTTTCGCTCTACACCTCGAATATTTCATTGCTCCCTCAGCTAGCACTCCCGTATCCAACACTCAAAAGCCTCATCATCGACACCTATGTGGAGGATTCATACATTCTCCTTCGCACGGCGTCCAAGACGGCGTTTCTTCTGCAACATATCGAGAACCTCGTCCTCAACAAACTTGATCGAGACGCCCTCGAATACCTTTCCCAGCTTCCTAAGCTGGAGACGTTGATTCTGGACACCCCACATCTTCACAATTCAGACCCCAGATCCCATTCGACCACCGGAATGCGTTCAGGGGAAAGCCCCTTTCCCGCTCTCCGCGCCCTTAAATTTTTCAACACGACCATCGAATTTGCCCTTGAGTTTCTAGATCTCTGGCCAATTTCTTGCCTGCACGATTTCGGTGTTGGGACTGAAGTCGCGGCAACAGAATTTACCATCGGCCGAATATACGCCGTTCTCGCAAGGCAGTTGTCTCACACGGCTCTGAAAAGCCTCAATATTTCGCTTCCAGATGAAAGGGGAATGCAGGCACCACCAGCTTCCACAATCGCCGATTACGTGGTCGGCGGCTACGAAATCGCGCCGCTATTTTGCTTCGGGAACCTCACCGAGGTTCCTGTTGGTTTTGATATCGACGACACCACCGCATCGGATATGGCCTCGGCATGGCCGAATCTCACAGCGTTTTCCTTGTGCTCGGCCTCAGGATTGCATCATCCATCTAGCATGACCCTCTACGGCCTCCGTGCCTTCGCAAAATATTGTAAAGACTTGCAAACCCTCGACATCACCGTGGACGCAACCACGATTCCGCCGTTCGACAACTCTCCGGAAGCGAAAATTTCCCAGTCCTCGCTTCTCTATAGCTCCATGTCGGCTCGTCTTCCATCATCGACCCACCCGCCGTCACTCGATTCATGTCTGGCATATTTCCCTCCCTACGTACGATCAAGACTTTGAATGAGTGGCGCTGGGACGATCCGATGCAGGAAGACGACGACGAGGAGGCCTTGCAACGCGTCTATTACGCTCGATGGAAATAAGTTGAAGATTTTATTCCGATGGTTGCCGCTGTCCGTCGCGAAAAGTAGCTTCGGGCGGCCGAATGATGGATGTTCATACGCACTATGGTTTACTCTTGTCTATTCCGCGTTCCGTGCTTTCACTCTCAAGCATATCTGATTCACGTGCCCGATTTCCGCCAAAACTTTTCAATAAGAGTCTGTATCTATCTGTTCAGAAGCCGCGAAATCTCCTACAAGACATTATCTGGCTACATATCTTGTACACATTGGGTGTTATCATGACTACCACTTTTGTAGAGCATCATGGTCATTGTCGTTTATGACAGACACCCACACCTCCTTCAAGACCAGTTTTGTGGGTTTTATACCGAACTGATTGAACGCAGAGATCATGTTGATTAGAGGAAGAAGTGTCAAAAACATTGGCAAGATCTGAAATGAGAAAGAGTGTATCAATATTGCAATCAATATATTCAACGTCAGCTCTCACTTGACCAAACTGCCAGTTGCTAGCAGAATCATCTCGGGTAGGTTGGTACCACCGAACGATCAATTCAGTGTTCAACACGAGGAACGCCCAGAGGATAAGGATGAAGAAAATAATAACCAGCATCTGGCGATGAACCAAAGGAGTGGCGGTCCCGTAGTACGTTGCCTGAACAGACATGCCGGAATAAATATGACTGTTCCTTGAACGCAATGGACTCACTTGTCTCTTCGGTGTCGCAGTTCCCGCCGCAGGAAGCGGTTTATCAGAAAGTTTGAAAGTTTGCGGCTCTGGACGGACGGACGGCGGCAGAGAGGTGCTTTGGTCGGGTGCCTCTTGTTTTTGTAGCTTTTGCTTTATTCGTGCCGTATAATCCATGACTGTCATTATGGTATAGACCACAAACATCAGACCAATGATACACCAGCCAAAAATGCGCCCGTGTCTCAATGCGGAGAACGGTCGGAAGATGACGGCGATGGCTTCTTGGTTGCATTCGGCGTCTTCTCCGAAGTTGGTGGCCTTCGCAAGGACAGCAAACGCGAATGCCATGACCACATAGCTCTGGATTACAGACACCAGCTGTAATATATTCTTGTCGCCGGAGAGACGGCTGCAAGAGGCGAGAGCGGTGATGACGGTGATCCAACCCATCGAGAGAAGATATATCATAATGACACCACTGAAGCGCTGAGAAAGATGGGGGGGTTATGCGGGAAAAGACCTACTCTTGGAAGCTGATTTCCGGCTGTGGCTTCAACCCAAGTATAAGACCAGTAACGGCCATGGCAGTGTTGGTCGC
The DNA here is from genome assembly GCA_029289565.1 of Mycena galericulata. Classification (NCBI taxonomy): domain Eukaryota; kingdom Fungi; phylum Basidiomycota; class Agaricomycetes; order Agaricales; family Mycenaceae; genus Mycena; species Mycena galericulata. The sequence goes on from JARKIA010000222.1 coordinate 137,139, forward strand.
CATGAGAGTATACAATGCTCCAGCAATCTCATCGAGGGACCCCGAACGGGCGGAAAGGCAGCCTACGCGTGGGTGAGCTCAGGACAGGGACACATGGTACTCTCGTTAACGTTGTCGTACCAAGGAAGAGGGTCTGCAGATAGTAGGATATACGGACACCAATTCCGCTGATATCGGAGTTCAAGGCGTGCGCACAGGACGACATCGGAAGAAACTTCAAATGGTCGGAGTTGAGGGTTCAGCCCACTGCGTACCGTTTGAGGGTGGCTTTTATGTCCTAAACGCCCTGGTAGCCATGGTACTTATGCGCTGGCGACATGGTCACCTTAACGTCTTTCACTCACGGTACTTTTAGAACCTACGTAAATGTCGGCACGACTCCGAGCACAACATTATCTTCCACTAGATGAACTGCTCATGAGCAACACCCCGCTCGACTGAGGGTTATGGGTGACTCTCTAGTACCCTCTATCTCGATGCAAGCTCTTCGAATATTTCGTATAGGGATGAGGAGTTGATCCGTCGGTGACAATGATCACTTTGTAATTTCGAGAATAGAAGTTTTACCGCGTGTCCTTTATTTCCGACCTAATCCCCTGCAGCAGCCCGTCCTGACAAGATGTCAAATAATACCCATATCCAGGCTGTGGCCCACGCGCCCGTAGGAAGTCGCTGCCTTCCACAACTCTCTCCATGGACCCCCCACCGGCGGCTTCTGACTTCAATAGTGGGGCTGTCGTTCTTCGCAAGCCTGAGCACCGTGCTCTTCTTCCGGCGCCTCCCCCGCCAGAGGCGCTCCGCGGACCGGGATTGACCATCTCTCGAATCGCGGATCGTATCGGGAATTCCATCCTTCGGCCGGTTGAGAAAAAGCTCTTCCATCGCGTTGGACCCGAGCACTGGAGATCGCACATCGAGAATCTGTTTGGCGACGACAAGGAGAGGGAAAAAGCTCTCGGCGAGTTGCATGGGTTGAACCCGAACTGCTTGTCGGGCCGGCTGAAACCATTGGGGAATCACTGCCATGCGCTGCTGAAGCTTGCTAGGCCGGGGTGAGTGTCACCTCCTGCGATGACCTCGGTCTTGCACCGACGTGCCCAGGGATACCACCGTCAACACTCAACTCATCACCTTCAAAATTTTGGTCGCCATGATCACTCGGTATCCGGGTGTCAGGCGTACATTACACGCTGACAAGGAATTGAGGAGGGTATCGGCGACCGATCCTTCCTTGTGTTCTGTCTGGAAGCGACCACACCAAGATTGTGGAGAGGAATGGTCATTTTATCGGGATTTCGTCGTGTTCTGCATGTCCAACGACGCTTTTCAACTCACCAAGCTTGTGGAGACTGAGCCCCCCCACCGCCTCAGTCGTATAACATTGGCAAATCAGTCGGACAAGGTACCGATCGAGGAATTACTAGGGCATGCGGGGTCAGTCTTCATGGTTCCGCGCAATTGCATACCTAATAGAATGAATCCCAGAGATGGACCCGAATTTCACTTCTCAAGGCTGTGTGCGATTCGGTATCTTGCAGGAATTCTGGAGTTCCCCAGTTTTTGGCAAGGCTTCCCGTCCGACACACGCGCCAAACGAGAAAGACAGCGATTTCTGGACGTACTGTCGGGGTTGTGCACTACAATCCTTCAGCTACTCGAGGACAGTGGGGGAAATGCGGCTGATATGAGTGTTGGGCCCTCTCCTTCCATGAATGCCGGCCGTACGGCCGTGGAGGTTCTTTCTCGCTCGCTGTTGTATGGGTTGTGTCGGCTCCGTAACCTCAATAATCTACCCCCGCGCGCGCCAGCTTCTTTGCGACAGATTGTATCCATCCTCCTAAGGTATTATCATCAGCGCTTCTCGTGTTGTGTTTTTGATATCTTTCGCCAAGGGACCAGAAGAGTTTTGAGAGGGCGTTTGAGCTTGCCAAGGAGGTAAACTCTCTGTTCGATTCCTCTCCAACTTCACCCCACGACGATGAAGGTGAGAATCTCCCGTGGGCTGGAACCCTGGCACACTCATTGATGTACAGATCCTTCGGACGCGCCCGATATCGAGACGGCTAGCGGTGGTACGTAAATCACTGCAACAAACAAAACTATTGTTCATTTTCATCGTAGCAGCTGACCGTGTTTCGCGGCCGGGCGGAGATGGTGGGTTTGGGCAGGCCGTTAAGTTCCCTGCGCACTCATTGATGTACAGATCCTTCGGACGCGCACGATACCGAGCAGGCCAGCGATGGTGCGTAAATCTCCGCAACAAACGAAACTATTGTTCATTTCCCTTGTAGCAACCGACCGTGTTTCGCGGCCGGGCGGAAAAGGTGGGCTTGAGCAGGCTGTGAAGTTCCCGGCGCATTCATTGATGTACAGATCCTTCGGACGTGCACAATACCGAGACGGCCAGCGGTGGTGCGTAAATCTCCGCAACAAACAAAACTATTGTTCATTTCCCTTGTAGCAACCGACCGTGTTTCGCGGCCGGGCGGAAAAGGTGGGCTTGAGCAGGCTGTGAAGTTCCCGGCGCACTCATTGATGTACAGATCCTTCGGACGTGCACAATACCGAGACGGCCAGCGGTGGTGCGTAAATCTCCGCAACAAACAAAACTATTGTTCATTTCCCTTGTAGCAGCTGACCGTGTTTCGCCGCCGGGCAGAGATGGTGCGTTTGGGCAGGCCGTGAAGTTCCCTGCGCACTCATTGATGTACAGATCCTTCGGACACGCACGATACCGAGCAGGCCAGCGGTGGTGCGTAAATCTCCGCAACAAACGAAACTATTGTTCATTTCCCTTGTAGCAACCGACCGTGTTTCGCGGCCGGGCGGAAAAGGTGGGCTTGAGCAGGCTGTGAAGTTCCCGGCGCACTCATTGATGTACAGATCCTTCGGACGTGCACAATACCGAGACGGCCAGCGGTCGTATGTAAATCTCGGTAACAAACAAAACTATTGTTCATTTCCCTCGTAGCAGCTGACCGTGTTTCGCCGCCGGGCGGAGATGGTGGGTTTGGTCAAGCCGTGAAGTTCCCTGCGCACTCATTGATGTACAGATCCTTCGGACGCGCACGATACCGAGCAGGCCAACGGTGGTGCGTAAATCTCCGCAACAAACAAAACTATTGTTCATTTCCCTTGTAGCAGCTGACCGTGTTTCGCCGCCGGGCAGAGATGGTGCGTTTGGGCAGGCCGTGAAGTTCCCTGCGCACTCATTGATGTACAGATCCTTCGGACGCGCCCGATACCGAGCAGGCCAGCGGTGGTGCGTAAATCTCCGCAACAAACAAAACTATTGTTCATTTCCCTCGTAGCAACCGACCGTGTTTCGCGGCTGGGCGGAAAAGGTGGGCTTGAGCAGGCTGTGAAGTTCCCGGCGCACTCATTGATGTACAGATCCTTCGGATACGCACGATACCGAGCAGGCCAGCGGTGGTGCGTAAATCTCCGCAACAAACGAAACTATTGTTCATTTCCCTTGTAGCAGCTGACCGTGTTTCGCCGCCGGGCAGAGATGGTGCGTTTGGGCAGGCCGTGAAGTTAACGTTCCCTGCGCACTCATTGATGTACAGATCCTTCGGACGCGCCAGATACCGAGCAGGCCAGCGGTGGTGCGTAAATCTCCGCAACAAACAAAACTGTTGTTCATTTCCCTCGTAGCAACCGACCGTGTTTCGCGGCTGGGCGGAAAAGGTGCGTTTGGGCAGGCCGTGAAGTTCCCTGCGCACTCATTGATGTACAGATCCTTCGGACGCGCCCGATACCGAGCAGGCCAGCGGTGGTGCGTAAATCACCGCAACAAACAAAACTATTGTTCATTTTCATCGTAGCAGCTGACCGTGTTTCGCGGCCGGGCAGAGATGGTGCGTTTGGGCAGGCCGTGAAGTTCCCGGCGTACTCATTGATGTACAGATCCTTCGGACATGCACGATACCGAGCAGGCCAGCGGTGGTGCGTAATTCTCCGCAACAAACAAAACTATTGTTCATTTCCCTCGTAGCAGCCGATCGTGTTTCGCAACTGGGCGGAGATGGTGGGCTTGGGCAGGCCATGAAGCTCCCAAAACCAGACATATTGCTCGACGAGACCTCCATGCAAAATGGTGCTTATCTCGAGTCACCCAAAATGGATCCTGGCTCCAAGGACCACTCGGAGGGGACCGGTGGAGTCTTAAGACCCCTGATAGAGAGTCACTCCACTATGAGGCCAACGAGAGTGACTTATTCCGGTACGCCACTATTTCAAGTTCTGTTCATTCTAAGCACAGCCTCCCCTCACAGACGTAGTACGTGGTGGTACACAAGGTCACCGAGCAGAAGTGCCTCATAATTGGCAGGGACAAAGTCAACGGCGTAAGTGGTCTCATATAGAAGACCTCCAACAACTTAACGTTTGCCCAGATGAAGCAGAGCTCGAGGGCATAGGCGGAAGTGGCGGAACAGGTCAAGGCACGAAGTTCCCAAAGCCACTCATATTTCTCGACGACGACTCCAAGGCCGCCTTCCCATCAATAACGGGAGCGCACTTTTGCGCGAGGTTCAAACTCGGTGAAGAAATTCAGCGACTTCTTAAAAAGAACAGATACGATTCGGCGGAAGGCCTTCTCTACGCAGAGGAATCCGGTCTGAAGGATGCAGGTTTCCAAATCGGCCATATCGCTGAACTGAAATGGGCTTTGAAGAAGATCGCGTTGGAAACGTTGGGCAGAATTGAAGATCCCGAGGAAAGGGCACGCAGAGTCGACATTGCTGGTATGCCATTATGCCAAGTGCACAGTCGCAGCGTAACCTCAAATTTTCACAGGCGGGGAAGGAGGAGCGGGTGGATACGGTGACCAGAGAGGCGGCGCCGGTGGGCCTGGTGAGGCGCCTGAGTTTGATCAGGACCTGGGGTTTTTCGTCCGTCGATTTAATGCGGTTGGTGGTAAGTTGTTCTGCATCCATGATGCACACAATGTTAAATTTTCTTCGAAGGCGGTGTCGGTGGAGCGAGCGGCAGTGCCGATAGAAGAGAAGAAAACTTTGGGAACAACGATTCCCACCAGGCTGTAACAGGCAACGCAACAATGGATGAGTCGAACTTTGGTCTTGATCCCTTGCTCCGCGGTACGCCTCCCTTGATTATCTATCAATGGGAAACAGCGCTCATGTTGGAGCTTTCGTAGGCGGTATAGGAGGGGCCGGCGGCTGGGGTGATGTAACAGGTGGCGTTGGGGATCTTGGCGAGGCAACGGAATTGGCGATACAGCAGGTTGACTTCTTCGGGAAGATCGTCGGTAAGTTGGGTGATGTCCGATTTCGAGGAGGCAGCATGATTTTATCTTCTTTTTCTTTGAAAGGCGGTCTCGGTGGTGTTGGCGGCGCAGCAATCAATTTCGGCGGAGACGGTGGAAGAGGAAAAGGCAACAAATTTTCAGGGCCACTTCTATCCATTAACGATGAGACAAGACGCCGGTTTCCAACCAAGGTACTCAAGGACTTCGAGATCAAGCCCCAGCACCGTCAACTTCTCCAGAAACAAGGATTCCAGACAGCGGGGGGCCTTTTCGAGGTATCCAAGAACGATCTTCTGGAGCACCACTTCAAAATTGGGGATATCAGTCAATTGACGGTGGCCCTGAATAAGCTCGTGATGAATTCTAAACGCCTAAAAGCTTAAAGTTTGTCTTAGCCTAGTTTCAAATCTTCTTGTTGTGTAATGTGAACTCTCGTCTTGGCACTCATATGGGGCAGTTTAAAACCAATATTGGAGACACGATGAGCATCATTAGGGAGCAACTACAGAGATGTCAGGCAAAAGGCGGGAGGCTGCCGACATCGCCGCAAGAAGTAGCTCGATCCAAGCGCTATCAACGCCTACCCGCCCTCCATGCAATCAAAAGTGAACACTACAGCGAGGGCGGGGCGTGGCGGAACTACCTTGTCTACCCGGAGTGGCCAAGAGCCTCCTGAGGGCTTGGATCACGAGTGTGGGGGGGGGGGGGGGTATATCCATGGTGCAGCGCTTTAGTTCTGTGAGAAAGGATGCATATGCCTGCACCAGCAGTGGCATCTATTTTGCGTCGATATACGGGCCTCAAAAGAAGCGATCGAAGGTATGACATGGAATGAAAAACATGGTGCGGAGGATTCGATGGGCAACCGATGCATCAAATGGCATAAATCATCCCTTCTTGACTCCGAGTAGGGCTGCCACCCGTGCCCGGCATCACGAGCCGTGGAATCCACGGGAAATCCACGGCCCGTGCTCCACACGGCCGTTAGGGGGATTTCTAGCCCTCCGACGGCACGGCACGGTTCACGGCACGGCCGTAACGGGTACACGGCTATTGTTCACAAATTTTCATGAGCTGTTCTTGATGTAAATACTACCTGAAAGCCTCTACAAAATGTCCGACGAGGATTGTCATATTTCACAACCTGATATTTGACTATAATGAAGCTTTCACCAAGATGCCGAGACTCACAAGACAGAAGAACCATAATATGACAGCTTCCTCAATTCCTCAGTATGCTTGGAAACAAGAGATCAGGTCAGTAAATCAGTCACCGCTACAAAAAGGATGTGGTTCAAACTGAGATCAAATTCCGACATCACAGCCGGCAATTGCCGGCGCGAACCGCAACTTGCTGTTCCTAGGGTAGCAAGTAGTCAAACATGAAAAGGCGTGCGTGGTGAACAAGCTGCCAAATATTTGAACTACGCTACAGGCAAAATTAGGCCTTATTGCGGCCCACAATACCAACCCGTCACGGCCGTGTTTCAACGGGCCGTGGGGTTGGAACCCGTGCCGTAGCCGTGCCGTGGGCAAGTTGGCAAAATGGCTGACGGAACGGGCACGGCACCCGTGGCACGGGTGCCGTCGAACCGTGGCCACGGCTACGGACGGCAGCCCCCTCTCATCAGCTCTGCTCCCAGGTGAGCATTTTCGGTGCTGTTTGCAACGCATGTTTACAGGGTGAGTCGTAGAGTCAGGGAATTGCTGAAAGAGTCTCGCCTACTTTCAGGATAGTGCTCTTGAATAATTTCAGGGCCCAATTTGAAACAGACGAGGCTATATAGTGATTTGGAGTAGAAATACAATCGAGGAAGAATACATCGCTTGAAAACAAAAATCTGCGCGAGGGAAACCAGTCGTCTAGATACACCTAAACTCATAGATTTTGCGAATCTCGTACTTACCTCTTGACGCGTCAAGTCGCGTCAATATTTGTACACGTGACGTCCGAAAACGGTACTTATCTAATAACTCTGGACGCCAGAAATTGGATGGACAACGGTCCGATGAGAGCCCGCCGATGCGCGAGTCCGTGCAAAGCCGCGCCAATGACGGCGTATGAAGACGCCGTCGGCGACCGTCACGCCGCACTGGATTGCGCACGCCGACGCGCAGGAACTCTTCCCCGCCAGTGCGCTATCGGAATCCCAGATCCCTCATCCTCGACATCATCGTCCGAAGTGCCGTCGGGCTGGCTGGAGCTGCATGCGCCCGACCCGGAGTGGTGAGGGCCTCCACATGGCACCCGGCGGGAATGTAATCGTCCGCGAGGACGATTTGGGAGTATCATCGCGGTCACAATGGGGTTTGTCCTTCTGTTGGGATTTCGGTCAAAATGTGCTAACGCCCTTTCCAGCACGATGGGCTATTATCGCGAGCTGGCAAGTATGTCCCTCGCACGCGGGTCACCGTCCCCGGCAACTCGACAAACGTCCTTCTCGGCGCTGGCTGACTACAAGACCCGGACAAGGAGGACGTCGTGTGGTACGAGCCCGACCCCGAAGCGTACTCCTCTCCTTACACCCGCGAATATCACAACCCCGACATTGTCATTCTTCTCGGCGCTGACCGAACAAAGCGCCTCCAGACCTTGGGAAGGAGAACGTCGGCTCGAGGTGTACTGTACTCGGAGGTCGTCTCGCGCAGGGAACACGACATCCCCCCCTTTCACTCCGTGATCCTATGGCATTGGCAGAAGCCCCCGATCGACTCGATGAGCGCGTCCATGCTACAGCTCGCGCCGGGCCGATAATTATAATATGCCAACTGGAATACATCCACTGCTGCCCCTTTCACGCATCAACGCGCTGCTCTGTCCGCCCTCTCTCCCTCTATCCCCCCGGCCGCAGACACCGAGCCCCGTGCGGCGACGTACATCTCGATCGGCGGCGTAGTCTGCGTTCGCTACGCAGTGTGTCACCCACTGACGGCGAGGCCCGGGGATGATGCTCGTGGTGCCCGTGCGAGGGGAGCGTCGTGTCCGACAGAGGGCGCCCACTGGCGATCCCGCTGGCACAGGTATCAATGCGCACTAGGTGGCCGCGATCGGGCGCTGTAAGGCGATTGCGCACGGTGTGGTGCCTTGGATATCAGCGCGTGGTGGAGGGCGCGGACGCATCTGTGGACCGCGAGTGGTAGTACCAAGTCGCATGCCTGCGATCTCGGGGGACGTCGAGGACGAGGATCAGGGTCGCGCAGGACCGCACGATCATGCGTGGCGGGCTCAGCAGGCGGGGTACGCGCCTTTCTCTTCTTGGAGCGGCGGCAGCGAGCTGACCGTGACGTGGCTAATGCAGGTTCGCTTCTACATACCACTTTCGCGCGCAACGCGCCTCTCTATACACTGTACACGGGTGCAGGGATCGTCGTCCTTTCCTCTCCGACACGACTCCGCGCAAGAGGGAGACGGAGGCGTAGACGGGCGCGATCCCCGTGGATGAGGACGCTGCGCGCGGGATCAACGGGGCCGAGGACGCGGCGAGGGAGGTGCGCGGGGACGAGGACGAGGACCGATAATGTGGTGCAGCATATCGCACCAGTCTGTTGGATGGACGGAGCGCGCGGAGGAGTGGGATTCATGTGTCGGCGCTGGTGTGCATCCACCGTGACACGAAGCTCATGATAGCTGCGTCATTGTGGTGTCTTCCCGGCGGTGGGTATCTGCCGGCGGTGGCGGAGGTGTCCAGCGAATGTCGATGGCAGGAGCCAGAGGGTATGTGTATACATGCGTGCATTTCCCCGGCTTATCTATTCTATTCCATCTAGGCTAAGGCTAAGGGCGACGCTGACTCGGAGATCGATAACGCTTATCGTGGCGGACGAGGACGACCATGCACGGCGAGCCGTGCCAGGTCGCCCGCTTCGCGCCGCGAGATCGTCCTAGACTACGGTATGTATGATATCTCCTTCCATAGCTTCGAGTCACGCAGTGCACTTACAAATAAACCCATCACAGAGCGAGAGCATCTCAGCCTCGTCCCCCGTGCCTTTCTGACCAGACGCCGTCACGCCAGCGCCGTTCATGCACCAGCGAGACGAAACGAGCACGGTCATCACAGACACTCTTCGTATATCATGGGGATCGAGAACTCGTCTATCCGTTTATCTAGTTGGCTATACGTGCATATATATCCTCGAATTTGACGTCGAGCGCCTCCAATTTGATGTTGAGCGCCTCGAAGTCGTGCTGCAGTTGGACAATCTGAGCATATAAAACGCCCACAGCGACAACTAGTATCACAAGAACCACCTTCACCCAGACGAGGCCGTCTCGCTTAGCATAGCCTTTCCGATTCAGGGCGCGGTGCAAATCGACCCTGCCAGCGTATTTGCGCTCTATCGCGTCGTCGTGCGCCTCCGTGTCTGCGGCAGTGCGTAGGTTTCGCGCGCGCGCTCGAAGACCGCGAAAGGTATCCTCGGGGGGTGGGTGACGGGGGAAACCCCTGTCCAATTGAGCGAGACTCAGATATTCCGCCTGTATCTCTGCGGGAAGAGAGTCATCGAGGTCCGGGACGAAGGGATGATGGTCCTGGAAGTGGGGGTTGAGAGGCGGAGGGCCGCCGTCGACTGCAAGGGGCATTGGAGTTGTTTGCAGGATGGATGGGCCCCTAAATGCCGAAGTTCCAGATTAGGATGCGTCTTCTGATTCACAGACAGTTCATTTTCCATTCAAGTTCAGAACAGTGCAGCATCCGTAGTTAGCGTAACTAAATGGTAGAGCGTCGATTTCCACCGAATTTCCGAACTGCCTGCGTGACGCTCTCACGCAACAACCGTGCAACCGTGAACCAGTTCTTCCGTCGCGGTAGCGGTTTCGCCTCTTTACTGCTTTCGCTAATCTCGGAGCTCGTCTCCCTGTGCGCAGTCTTCTGCACATAAATCTGATACGCATCCTTAAGATACTTCTGTTCATTCCCGGGGAGACCGCGAACGGCGTACAGAGGCTGATACACGGTGAGTGGATGATCTGGGCAGAAGACAGGATCTTTTTCTAAATCCTTGATCCACTTGTTGCGAACTTGCTGCCACTCCGGGGACTTGATGTCGGGTACAAAATTGCGTTCCAGGAAACTGGTGAGCTCGGGCGCAACGGAACCTCCACCATCACGGAATACGAGTACTCTGCGACTATGGGCTAATCTCCCGGAAGTCGAATTGACAACTCCTCCATTGCCAGTGACGGAGGTTTTCTGGTTGGAAGCTTCATCTCTGGAATCCAAGACGACCCTCAGCACGCCGCCCAATGCCAGCCTTGTCACAACATGTGTCCCGTAATCCGCAAAGAACTGCATATATTGCTTCTCCGATAGCGCAGAAAACGGTGGTAAGCGGGAGATTATATTCCGCATCTCTGCGGATAGCTCCACTCGATCAGGATCAATGGTCGCGATCTGAATGATATGGTGCAGGCTATACTGCTGCGAATTTGTTGAAACTGCGGACTGGTGGGCGAAATTACTGGAGTAATGAGCTCGCCGCTGCTCTTCGTGGTGCATAGAGAGGTCGGAGGCCTGCTGGCGATTTGTTTTGGTCTTTTGCATGAATTCTTCGTTCTGATTCGGGGGCGCGGTGTATTGGATGGGGAGATCAACCATACTGAGGACACTCTTGCGACCATATGTGCCACGGTTAATGTCGTAGGTATTCCCCAAGTACGAACCGGTAAGCTGGCGAATTCTCTCTTCGAGGGGCTCCGTTTCAATCGTTTCTTGGTCCTATTACCGACATGAATTTCAGACGACGCGAATGCATTTAAAACTCACAGCAATTTCTTCCCGTGACTGTTCGACCAAGTTCTCAACTTCTGTCTTGGACGACGAACCGAGAGGCTCCACACCTGTGAGTACCTGCAAGGCTTGTATTCCAACGAGATCGCGGCACCCATCCGAACCCGGGCCCTTGTATTCCATCATGTCGCTAATCGCGTCGAATAGATTCTGATGGCTTAGCTTTCCGTCGGGCAAGGATGGGTACTTTGCGCTCATATCTCTGCCTCCACCGTTTTCGATGAAGACGATTTCCCATGGCGATGAATTTGGAAAGATTTTGCGCTGGAGGTCGGTGATGATCCCTTTACGCCGGCCCGCTTCGAGTCGCCATTGTGTATCCTTCTCCTTCTTCGTTTCGAAATCGTCGAATTGGTCCCAAGACGACAGGGATTTCGTGATAACCACGAGCACATTTGTGCGATCGCCATCCACCAAGCCGGACAGAAAAAGATTATACATTGACCTGCCGATGGCGGATGTGAAATGAGAGACTTTATTGTGCGCATCCGGGATTATAGAATCCCACGATGCGACAAGCAAGATAACGTTGGGGAAGATATCCCGGAAATATTTCTCCTTATATCTGTGCATGAGCGCTGCGTTGGTCTTTCGATCGAGGTACGTCGTGTCCTCGAGTCCCGGCGTGTCATCGAAGGCCACTGTGACGGTGGTAGAAGTGGTCTTGCTGGTACTGACGACTTTGACTCGTTGGATAGCCTATCGGAGACTTCAACATGATATTCGCCCCTCATACTTAAATTGCAAACCTTTGTAGTCGATCCCAAGGTACTCTGTCCGATGCGCAGAAGGTCTTGGCCAATGAGACGATTTATCGTCTTCGACTTGCCGTGCCCGCTTTGGCCCACAAGAAGGATAACGGCTTGGCTCCGATCCCTCTTGATTACCGCTGCCGCTTGAGTATACACCTCGTGAACGTTCACGTTGACTGGCAGCATATCCGTGCTACTATTATGGGCACCGTCCAATACCTGACGCAGAAGATCCTCCGGCTGGCTTTCCACTCGAAGAATACGCATTCCTTCCTTCACCAAGTTGCTCCAGCGCCCTTCCAGATTTTGGCTCGGGGACGGTGAAATAACAACGAAGAGTTTGTCGAATAAATTAGGCCCAGAAAATCCGAGCAAGGAACTGGTACTGGTGAACGGAAAATGGGCATAATCGCCGAGTTGACTGCTGTACATAAACATGATTCCTGCGACGTCGTTCGTTGTTCCGCCCCTGATGGTTAAATGAATAAATGGCGGGATTTCCGAGAAGAAGCCGCACAATTGTTCGATTTGATGCTTGACATTTCCCTCGATTCCCGATAGATTCGTGGGTCCCAAGAATCCAGCAGGAAGGAGAGAGGAGGAGTAACCTTCCACAAGTTCAAGCCGTCGGTCTGTAATATGGCTAGCGGCTGCAACGAGCTTTCAAAATACGAATTGGCTTAGTCTGGATCCGCAGGAGAGTCCGGCATACCTTTCTACCGGCCTTCCGAGAACCAAGTATCCTGCGATAACGATAATGAGCGGTGGAGAAGAAGAGTTAAAGTAGCAGCATACACGATGATTGCGGGATCCTTTGACATGAAAGCGGAATGCAAAATTTTTGCTGCTACAAGTATTGTGAGGCAAGCTGTACACATCCGGATTTCGGTCTCGTTCGTTTTTAACCGCCAAATCCATATTCGTGTGCACCCATTGACGTGCCTGTCTTCAATAAAACAATGACTAGTTCGCGCTGAAGTGGTGTGGTCAACTGCAATTCCACACGTGTCCATCGATTGAGTTGTAAGTTTAGTCCGCGGCTCGATGAAGACGTAGATCGTCGATCCGATTCAATTCCAAAATAGCCAGAGAAACGCATACCACTCGTTTTGTCCCTTGAATGCTGCATCGTGCGACGTTGATATTTTACAGTGGCATGTATTGGTCTCCGATGGAAGTGTGTTGGATGCTCAGTCCGAGTCGGATTCGTCGGAGAGAAATTCAACTTCGAAGATCGCACTCTGATCTGTGAATATGTTAAGATTTCTTGACGGGAATTGAGCGCCCAAACCTGATTCAAGTAGAAGCGGAAAGAGATGTGCGTCGTGGACGGAAAATTCCGGGATTCGATCAGATAATGATACGCCAGACAAGGACAAGCACTGACGAGTACTGACGACTTGGACCAAAACCGAAACGATGTAGCCACTCAAAAGTTGTGACAGATTTCTATGTGGCCGCTGGCTCTTTCAAGGTATATTTAACTTGTCAGAACATTTTGTTCATTCTCGGCAAGACTCCCAAGAAAACATTTATGATCTTGACACGAGGCTGCGGAGACTCGGAATGTAGGGGCAACGTGGATCGCATGGAGGCGGGCTCCTTGCGAAAAGGTGCGTGGTCTTATCCTCGCGCATTCCTGCAGTAACTGGTGTCTAACCGCTCGGCAATTCTGGGCCGAGAACATGGTATATAGAAACTTCGTTCGGGGGTGTCGCGGAGTTACTTTTCAGCGTTTTTTCATCGAGCCGTCATGTCAACCGGTAAAGTTATCATGTATGCTTCTACCTTCGATACATTGCATTTTTTCTGATTTTACGAACCCAGCATCCTCGGCTCAAGCAACCCGGGCAAGAGGGTATGATTCTGCACTGAAGTCATTCGTCTGCTCACGGGAATGGATAGCTTGTAGATGCGGCTCGTCGAGCGGATGCAGATGTCGTTGCATTCTACTCTTCCAAGAATTACGGTTTTACCTCTCAAGGTCCTGCTGCGCTTCTAGAGATCGAGAACATTGTCGCAGAGCAGCTCGAGCAAACACGGTAATTTTCAGTATAAATTTTTCGCAACACGAATTTTCTAAGCATATCCACAGCCGCGGAGCGTCCGTTGACGTCGCCGCCATCGTCTTTATTCATGGCAAAGATCTCGACAAATCTAAAAGCTTTCCGTTCACGCATGAAAGCCATTTTCTCAGTCTCGACGGCGAAGCGCTGTTTCGGAAACTCGTTGTTGTTCAGGCAGCGGCAGAGAATACTCTGGAAGTGGGCTGGAGAAGCCTTCTAAACACGGGGATGCGTGTCCTCGACGGCAATAGACAGCCAGAGGAGCTCCTGGCGCAGATATTGGCCAACGAGGCTCCGGGTTCAAACATCAGTGCCAGCGCTGACAGATCTAGACGCCTGCCTGCTAATGGAAACACGAAGCTCGATGTGGAGGCGAGACTTCTCCAGCTGTACAAGGATTGGGCCCGGGAGACGGGTCGACATTATGACCAAGCCGTTATCCTCCTAGTCGGTCACAGCGGCCACGGCAAATCTAAGACGATCAATAGGCTCATCGGTCATAATCTGCTCGAGGTTGGAGGAGGAAATAAGCTTGGATCGACGACCAAGGTGCGGTAAACGTCTATTCCTTCGCCTCGTTTATTCGCTAAAGCCTTGAGTAGGTCGTTCAAAGGGTCAAAATGCCCGTTCCTGCTTCAAATACAGAACCGGCGGTGACTCTTGCCTTGGACGATACGCCGGGATATGCAGATAACACCTACGACGATCGGGGCGCGAATATGGCTCTTATCAAAATTTATCAGGAACGTTATTTTTCGGAAAACGCTAGACTACCATGGCGGAGATATCCTAACGTCATCTTGCTGGTAACATCGTGGAATACGATCACAGGCGATGCCCACAACGCACCGGAACATTTTACGTCTCCTATTGGCCGAACAATGTTTAAATTGTCTCATTCGGGACTCGTCGACCTCCGCCGCACGAACGTTATTGTCGTTGTGACGAAATGCTTGTCTTTCATGTCCGACTTCGACGATTGCAAGACCCAGCCTGAGAAAGATCAGCAGTGGAATATCGAGGCCGGGAGACGTAGGGCAATTATTATGGACCTTCAGCGGAAGGTGTTCCCGAAGTCGATCCCCTGGCCTATAGTTTTTATCGAGAACGGCGGTGGGAAGCACGTACATCATCGATACCCCACACTACCCAACGGCGAACTGAGCCATCAGAATTTATTCGACGCGATTCGGGGCGTCATCGAGAACCAAGATCCAGAAGGAGCAAGTGATCTCGCGGGAATTCAAGCCCTTCAGCTGATTACAGGAGCTGAACCTTTCGGAGCATCGTGCCAGCCGCAAAAAGAGATTCTCATCGACAAGACGAAGGAAGACATATCTGTGATAGAGGTATCTGTCCCATTTCCCCTCCCCTTCATCCCGGTTCTGAATGCTGCACGACCCAGTATCCGGACATATCCTGGACTAAACTACCGCCTTCCAGAAGAAGCAGAGAGCTGGCGGATCAATTTCTGGGGGTTACGTACGATCCCGTTTCGGGTTCCTATGGTCGTACATGTGCCCTCAAGCTCGGTCCCTCTGACGTCGGATTCAGGAACGGATCCGGCGCTGAAACGTACTTCACGCAGGCGGAGGATGTGCAGGAGAAAAAGACAGCGGTCGCCACTCGCCTTCGTTGCGACTTTGATGTGCCTCAGCTCGCAAGACTGAGCGCGCATTATTCTACTTCGCACGGCGTCAAGCATGCATGGAACAGCGGCTCGCAGTTGTATGTAGCACAGCATTTAATGGAGGAGGCCGCTGTGCATCCGCTATGCCCGGAGCTATCAACAGATATGCTCAAGATCATATCCAAGTTACCTCCGTGGTCCGAAGAGTCGAAGCCACAATACAACGATTTTTTCAATAGTCATGGAACACACGTTGTGCTACGTCTGGCATTAGGAGGAAATATACGCATTGTGGTCAAAAATGCGCGTGCCGTAGATCAACACGACCGTGCGCGACAAGCACAGGTTGAAACGAAATTGCCGGTGGCCAGTGAACTCGGAATTGAAATCGGCAATGCTGTAACCCGAGAAACCAAGCGCACGGCTGTGGACGTTGTGGGAAGGCGGGAGATCGTGATTTTTGTGGACGGAGGAGGATCTGTTGCGCGTGACCTCGCAGGAAAATTGGAGGATCACTTCAGGCGGTTACCTCCCGGTCTCCCTGTCGAATACCCTTGGCCCGATGAGGAAGTACGAACGACGTGGATAAAGGCGCTGGAAGGCGATCCCGCCTTCTGTCCAGATCATGTCTCGACTGAATATCGGTGGTTGCATACTCTTGGCGGACTGAGCCCTGATCAACAACGGGACCTCGGATTAGCTTCTGAGTGGTATCTGACGACGCGCCAAGAAAGGAAACCGGACACTCCACAGCGCGATTCAAGCGGAAGAAAACCCGTGAAAGATCTACCTCGAAGATCTAACTTGGAGAAGGTGAAAGGCATATTCAGAAATCTTATTTTTTGGCGGAAGAAGTAGGTTGAGATATTACGATATGTAATAGGTTCTCGGTTCTTTTCAAAACCTCAGACACAAGTTTCGTCTACAGGTACAATCATCAGTCCTTCGCTTCTGGGCAACGCTCAGCGCTCAATAACGGCTGTGTTGAAGCCAAGTTTGAATGGGTTGTATTTCTCGATTTTTTGCGATACTTTTTACGGGCATCTCGGGGACATCGCTGGAGGTCCCTGGTTCGATTCCCCACCTCGGCACTTTTATTCATTCGATCATTAGATTCTGCCGCACACTACATACATCATTTCCTTGGGTGTACAGAGAAATACGATGAATAAAATCTAGCTATTCACAAATTTTGTGATACAGATACCCCCCGAAAAAAAATCACGACGCGCGTCGGAGTTTTGAAATGACTTAGGCTCGATTGCAGTATTGCCCAGTTGACGTACACGTCTTTTTGGATGCCCCTTCTCCTGGGTGAATATAGAGTGTTTTGGCCCATGGAACTAAATCTACATCCTTGACTCCCGCATTTGCGAAAATACTGTTTCCTTTTCGGACCGGTGCTACTGATCCGTATCATGCCGGCCGATCCTTGCATAAGTCTGCGGCTACTAAGGCTATCAGGGGCTACTGATCTGCAGCAGAAAGCTACCACTACTGGTGCTTGAGGCCCTGCTGTGGCGTGCACGTAGAAACCATTTTTTTCTGAATCCTGATGCCGTCTCGCCCGCTGATTCTCAATCCCCGCGCCGACCGAGATTGTCAATTTGTCTCGCCGCATCTTTGTGGCGTGCAGTTGGCCTGAACGGAGGTCGGGCCCATTTGTCTTAATCTTAGCACGGATCTTCTCGGGCTAAGATTGGAACGAAAGTCGGCGCGTCATACGTCTTGGGGCGAGGGTAGAAAACATGGTGCTGTCTGCATGCCGGGGTGCAACGTGCAATTCACGCTGCGATTTAAAAGTATCCAGCACGCGAAAACCTGCCGATTCAAATCTTCCGGCTCTGGCCTCGTTACCCCTTGCAGGAGGAATCTAAGAATTCGTCCTCAATTGCGGGCAATGCCGGAAGCGTTAAAAGGACTTTCGTATGTAAAATCATGCAAGAATTCTTTCTTAGTACCCACTTCGAGGACATCACAATCCATGTCGCAGAACCCGGCGATCATCCTGTATGACCCTTACCAGTATCATTGTACCAGTGCTCATCTTTACGAATTAGCATACTTGGCTCACGAAAAACGGGCGAGCGAGTAGGAGCCTCCTTGTCTTGCACATCTCTCACTCACCGAACTCAAGCTCGTCGTATCCCACAGTTCCACCGCGGATGCACCGCCCCTCAACGGAGACACTTCAGGCCGACAGCATATCCAACTGGTTCCTCACTACTCTCACAAACATCGCTTCTTTTTCCATATATTCGAAAGACCTGCAACACTTTCCCAAATCGAACGGACGGTTACAACACAAATGAAAACCCTGTGAACCTGACTCTTCTTAGAAGCATTCCTTCCTCTTTCTGACAAAAATAATAGTGGTGCGGACAATGCCAACGTCGCGGGGATAGTCTTCGTCTGCAACGAGAAATATCTCGGCCCCACACCCTTTCCCTTTCAAAAAAACACCCGTTTCCTCGACTTTTCGGGTCGTACCTTGTTCGAAAAATTGATCGTCGTTCCTTCGAAACCTGGTCTCGCCTTGGCGTCCCATCTTGGCCAGTTGACTACAGAGGGAATGCGTATTCTCGAGGAGAATGAGCCAAGCGAGATCCTACCCCGGATTTTCTCAATGGTTTCCGCAGGCGGATCTGAGCAGATCCGGGAAACATCCAGGACGGCCGAGACGAGCGCTCGAAGAAATAATCAGCAGGCTGTCATACTTCTCGCTGGTTACACCCGTCATGGAAAGTCGAAGACGGTGAATCGGCTGCTAGGGCGGGAGCTGTTAGTCGTCGGAAGGGATGATTGGGGATCGACCACAAAAGTAGGATGTTTTGCTGGCTAAGCGTGGACTTCGGAAGTTAACATATCTTTGCAATAGGATATACGGCGAGTTGAGGTACGCAGCCATGGAATCTCCCCCCCAATTACCCTGGCCTTTGACGACACTCCTGGGTTTGAATGTACCACACACGAAGAACGGGAGCCGCATGCCTCTCTCATGCGCGTATACAAGGACACATATTTCAAGGACATCTATCCCAATGTGATTCTCCTTGTCGTAGAATGGAATTCTATTAATCCGGGGGCGGACTCGGATAAAGAACCCAAAGATTTCACCTCTATCATCGGTAAAACGATCTACAGCCTTTACCTCTCGGACTTGGTGGACGACCAACGCGGCAACGTTGTCGTGGTTGTTACGAAATCGTTATCACACCCCGACCAGTTCGACGACTGCGAGACACCGGAGGAGAAACATGCACAATGGCGAATCGAGGCGGACAGACGCAGGGAGATTATCACTGGCCTTCAGCGGAAGACCTTCGCCAGGTCTCCACCCTGGGAGATCGTATTCATCGAGAATGGAGGGGGCAAAGACATGAGCGCCAAATTTCCGGTCTTGCCTAATGGCCAGCGGAGTCATCAGAATATATACGACGCAATTCACAGTATCGTGGAGCGGCAGGGACCAGATGGAAGTCGCGATGTGTTGGGAGCCCAAGCACTACAAGCATTAACGGGCGCCAAAGGGTCGGGCTCACTTGGCAAGGCACAAGTGTTAGTTGGCAAGGAGCATATTGTTGTGCAGTAAAATCACAAGCTCGTCTCTGATGTTCTGTGGCTTAGGGAAGCGCTGGGGAAGATTCTTTTCTTGGGGAGAACCTCCTTTGGAATCTTGGGCGCAGCATCTGTCGATGTCTTTGGTCCTTCTTGAGTCTTGGAGTATTTCATATTACTGTAGTATTACGATCAAGTGTTCACTGGCGAAGATACTCAATTTCTTTTTGGGAGAAGAATATCCAGTCCTAATGCCACCTCCCGAGGCCAGTAATTCACCAATCGAATTGGTGTGGAGAAGTCGACGAAAAAATGCGCTCCCCAAAATCGCTACCGCCGCTGTCATCTAACCTACGTGCCGTTATTATTCGTCGTCGGCATTCAAAATATTTTTCTTCTCTTAATAAAACTACCTACACCACCAACCGCACCTATCTCCCTCCGCGCGTACCCGCTAATCCTGATGCCGCAATAACGCGCCACGCGACGCGTTTGTTTGCGCGCGTGTGTCGCTATCCCCATCACCGTCGGCCGAGCATCTCCGCTATAGCGCTAGCCGTCTTGCTTTTCCGCCCATCTCCCTCACCTTCTCCTTTGTCCTCATCGCTCCCTCCCCCTCTACTCCCTTCCTTTTTCCTGGTGCATATACTCATGCCTCGTCCATCCTTAGTGCGACCTTCGTATGTGCTCCAGAACGTAGGCCTCGAATCCAGCCTGTATGAGACACGTCGTCGATATACAACTTGTCATCCGACTACAGGCCAGTCACCGGTCTACAACGAACACTGCGTAATCTGGCTTGTACCCCTGCTAAGGCAGGTGTAAGACGAGTAAGTACGAGCAGGATGAACCCAAGGCAGATATGTAGCACGAGCCGAGTCGACTTGACCCCTCCGCCAGCTCGGCATCTAGCTGGGGCACGCAGACAACAGATGATGGAATCTTCTTCGGAGGCAGCCACCATCCGTCTCAAACCTCAGCGGCACAAGAAAAAGTAAGAGGGAAAGCATGAGGGAAAGGCAGGTAAGACGCGTCTACATCGAGTTGTCATCGTTTCGCTATTCTCGTGAGTCGTGACGGGTGCGGGGGTAGCTGGCTTTGGTAGAAGGATACGTGCCGACCCTGCTCCTCCCTCCTACTGCTTGGACGTGGATGATCGCGAGCGCTGTGTCTGGGTGGGTGCGGCGACGGCGCATGGTTCTTGAAGCGGCGACCCCATCACCGCTAGTCGTCGAATCTCTCCCCGCTGTGTCAATACTCAGCTCATCGCGTGCACTCTCCCCGCTGCCACATGACTACTCTCCTCTCCTCGGCTTGGTAATTCGCGGCAGTGCGGCGAACCCATCAGCGGTTGGCCATCGGCTCTAGCCCTCCTTTATCGACGCACATGCGTGTATTTGTCGCGTCTTTGTCGTGCCGTCCGCGGAACGAGGGAGAGCGATGGGGCGCGATTGGTTCGATACGTATCCTGAATTTGCGAAGGTTCGACGTATCGACGGCTGCCTCTGGGCGACCAAGTCTCATGTCACGACCATGTTTATCAACCAAATTGATGCAAAGCAGGGGAATTTTCTCAACCTAGACCTAAGTAAGGCAAAAAATATTATTTTCACACTACAGCCATACTAACTCACAGCATGGTGGTGATATATACCTCTGGGGCGCTCGTGCGGCCTCTAAATTTTTCATTCCGCGCTTTGCTCCATACCTGCAACTTACATCGATAATGTGAGAATGTATTCATTTCCATCGAGGTGCATGAATATGATTTGCCCTCAGACCATATTTGAATGTTCAAACGTACAGAACTTAAAAGACTCTTATGTGCATACAGGTCGGTAATCTGAACATTTGTAAACTATCGTCCTTGCCACAATCTATAAAGTGCTTGCGTGACGGCATCCCGCAAGAGCTTGACGGCTTCTGCCAAGTTGGACGCGCGTTGGAGCGAGTCATGACCGGTTCGAGAAACCTTTCTGTCCGAAGTCTTGTCGTTCTGAGGCCGTGAAGCGATGTATGACTGGTATCCACTTTTAAGCCATCTTTGCTGATCAGTAGTGAGACCATTAAGCTCGTATATGAGTGTATATTTGGTGAGTGTATGGTCTGGAAGGAAGACGGGATCTTTTTCCAGCGTCTGGATCCACTTGTCGCGAGTGTCTTTCCACGGGGAGGAAGACACTGAAGGGGGGAAATTCTTTTCCAGATGATCCGTAAGCTGCGCTGCGACTAAGGCTCCGCCGTCGCGGAAAATCATAACGCTTTGTCGCCCGTCATTGGTTGTATCTACGATGGCTCGTAAAGTGCCTCCCAAAACCAGTTGAGTAATGACGTGAGTCCCACAATTCGTGAAGAACTGCGTGTACTTGGGTTGCTCCTCAGGAGACCAGGATGGTAAACGCCTGATTAGCTTCTGCATATCTTCGGATAGCCGCTCATCGGCTACGACTCTTTGAGTCTTACAGTGCAGGATCCAGCATTGAGAATTTTTGGATACTGCAGCGCGGAAAGCCCAGTCACTGGAGTAATGGCGGCGTTCCATCGTGAATAAGTGGGCCATCGGCCTAAAGTCTCCAAGTTCGCGCTCGGGCCGAGGGACAATTTCCTGTTTTATCAGGACATTGGTGCGGCCAAAAGTTCCCAAGACGTCGTTGTACGTCACCCCGAAATAAGTACTCGCAAGATTCTGAATTATTTCGCGAGGAGACTGAGGAAGGGTCTTCGCTGTGATTTTCTCAAGTTTCTGTTGGCCCGACATTAATGCCATTACGGCCAATGATCATATCAACTTACGGCTGTCTCTCCCTTCGATGCGTCAACCAAAACCTCTGTTTGTGTCCCAGCCGATGAACCTAACGGCGCAGCGCCGATAAGTACTTGCAGGGCTTGAATCCCCACCAAATCAAGACTTCCATCTGAACTGGGGCGTTTGATAATACTGTGAATTGCGTCGTATAGATTCTGATGGCTCAGCTGGCCATCAGGTAAGACCGGGAATTTTGCGCTCATGTCTTTGCCCCCGCCATTCTCGATGAACACGATTTCCCAAGGCGACGATCTGGGGAACATTTTCCGTTGGAGGTCGGTGATAATCCCCCTGCGTCTGCCCTCCTCGATTCGCCATTGCGCATGTTTCTCCTTCGTGGTCTTGTAATCGTCGAACTGGTGGAGAGACGACATGGATTTCGTGACAACGACGGCGATATTGGCGCGTTGGTCATCCACCAGATTCGAACGATACAGAGTGTGTACTGTTTTGCCGATAGCGGTCCCAAACTGAGCAGGCTCCTTGTGCGCATCCGGCATAATGGATTCCCAGGCTGCAACGAGAAGGATGACATTGGGATAGATGTCCTTGAAATGTTTGAGTTTATATGTGTGGAGGAGAGAGGCATTCGACTCTCGATCCTCGAATGTTGTATCGTCAAAGCTAGGAGTGTCGTCAAAGGCGACAGTGATCTCGGAGGATAGTTCCGTCGTTCTGTGTACTCGGACTCGTTGAATAACCTATTGAATGAGCTGTTATATTCGATCACACATCTAATGAAAGTCGTACCTTCGTGCTCGATCCCAATGTTCGACTCACGACGCTCAGAAGCTCTTGTCCTATAAGTCGGTTTATTGTCTTCGTCTTCCCATGCCCGCTGAGACCAGCGAGGAGAATCACGGCTTGCTGACTGTTTCTTCTAACGCTTTGAGCTGCTGTGCTGTAAATGTCCCGGATCTGATTCCGTCGTGCGTCTTCGTCTTTGGCAACCCAGGAAAGAACCTGGGGCAGAACTACGCTCGGATCCCTGACGGAGATAATACGCATTCCTTTCCGAGTCTCGGAAAGAGCGTTGAAATGCGCCATTGCACCGTGGTCATGTATCAAAGGAACGACAGTAAGTTTCTCGAACAAGCTTTTCCCCGACAAGTCGAGAAACTTGGTACCCTCCTGGAAGGGAAAGGCCCCAGCGTCGAGATATTTCTCATTGCACATGAAAACGATTCCCCCGACATTTGCATTAAGTGCACCACTATTTGTTCAGTCAGAAGGCAGGGGAAAGTGTTGAGAGAACTGGAGTTACAGCCTTTGTATATCTTCTGTGACCTTCTGCTCGATTTCGTCGAGTTTTGTGTCTGTTTCGAGTGTATGAAAAAGGAAGCGACGTTTCGGCGAGTAACCAGACACGAGTTGCACGTTTCCTTGGGCCGGACGTCCTCCCAGAACAAGGGACCCAGTCTCCGTCGACTCCACAGCAGACTTATGGGACGCTAAAAGCTTTGGACGGACGGGTCAATGGTGTGTAGGACACAAGGCACAATAATTCTCTTACCCGCTCGCCCGCCCTCCGCGACCCAAGTACACTGAATCAGAAAGGTTAGCCTTTGATACTGTACGCAGCGAATGTCATGGAACATACACGATGATCGTAGTATTCGCGGCCATGCTTACTATCGATTAAACTTGTACGGCGCTAACCAAAAGAAACTTGACCGGATTCCACCGCAAAGGCCTTTTAAGCTCTAGGAGCCGGCGTCGCGCGTAACGGGATTATTCCATTTGCGCGGGCCGGCGAAGACACACCCAGAGGACGCCAGGCGGCAGGTCTTCGCATGTTGGCTATCATTGCTGAACTCTAGCGATCTGACTTGTCGAATTCAAAGTGAACGTGTTGCCGTCTCACGGCATCGCCAACTGTGAATCTTCCATGCAGACCCATGTCAAAATCCACAAGCCCTCGTATCGTCTCCGTACGGAAATAGAGAGCTCGTTTGGCTATTATTGCTGAGCTGCGATCTGACTTGTGGAATTCAAAGTGAACGTGTTGGCCTCACCACTACGGCACGCCGAGCGTATCTTCCATGCAAATGCGTGTCGAAAGCCACATACTCCTATCGTCTCCACACGGAAGATATGGGAGAGCTTGCTTGGCTATTATTGCTGAACATCTGGTGGTAAGAGGATTGGCATTTGATTTGAGCGGCGCATTAGATCTGATCATATGATGTGACACGTCCGTGCTTCCACTTCCACCGCCACTACTTTGGTATATACTCCATGTCAGATGCTCAGCAATAATAGCGAAGCAAAAGTTCTCGTATTTTCCGTGCGGAGACGGTAGGAAGGCATGTGTCTTTCAGTGTCTTTCGCCATGCGTCTACGTGGGAAATACACCCGGTATGCCGCAGAGGCGAGACCAACACGTTTACTTTGAATGACAAGTCAGATCGGTAGATGTTCAGCAATAATAGCCAACATGCGAAGACCTGCCGCCTGGCGTCTTCTGGGTGTGCCTTCGCCGGCCCGAGCAAGGGATGCATCCCTCCCGTTGCCGTCTCCTAGAGCTTAAAAGACCTTCGCGGTGGAATCCGGTCAAATTTCTTTTTGTTACCGCCGTGCAGTAATTTTTATCGATCAACATGGCCACGAATACTACGATCATCGTGTATGTTCCCTGACATTCGCTCTGTATTAAAGGTTAACCTTTCGAATCCAGTGTACTTGGGTCGCGGAAGGCGGGCGAGCGGGTAAGAGAATTATTGTGTCTTGTGTCCTACATACCATTGACTCGTCCGTCCAAAGCTTTTAGCATCCCATAACTCTGCTGTAGATTCAACGGAGAATGGGACCCTTGTTCTGGGAGGACGGCCGGCCCAAAGAAACGTGCAGCTCGTGTCTGGCTACTCGCCGAAACGTCGCTTCCTTTTTCATGCACTCGAAACAGACACAAAACTCGATGAAATCGAGCAGAAGGTCATAGAACATATACACAGGCTGTAATTCCAGTTCTCTCAACACTTTCCCCTGCCTTCTGACTCGACAAATAGTGGTGCACTGAATGCAAATGTCGGGGGAATCGTTTTCATGTGCAATGAGAAATCATCACTCGACGCTGGGGCCTTTCCCTTCCAGGAGGGTACCAAGTTTCTCGACTTGTCGGGGAAAAGCTTGTTTGAGAAACTTACAGTCGTTCCTTTGATACATGACCACGGTGCAATGGCGCATTTCAACGCTCTTTCCGAGACTCGGAAAGGAATGCGTATTCTCCCCGTCAGGGATCCGAGCGTAGTTCTTCCCAAGGTTCTGCCCTGGGTTGCCAAAGGCGAAGACGCACGGCGGAATCAGATCCGGGACATTTACAGCACAGCAGCGAAGAGCGTTAGAAGAAACAGTCACCAAGCCGTGATTCTCCTCGCCGGTCACAGCGGGCACGGGAAGTCGAAGACAATAAATCGACTTATAGGACAACAACTTCTGAGTGTCGGGAGGGGAACATTGGGATCGACCACGAAGGTGTGCCTTTCATTAGCTGTGTGACCGAAGATAACACCGGTACCTAATTCAATAGGTTATTCAGCGAGTCCAAGTACACAGTACAAGCGAGGAACTATCCTCCGAGATCACTGTCGCCTTTGACGACACTCCTGGGCTTGAAGATACAACATTCGAGGATCGAGAGCTGAATGCCTCTCTCCTCCGCACATATAAACACAAACATTTCAAGGACATCTATCCCAATGTCATCCTTCTTGTTGCAGCCTGGGAATCCATTACGCCGGATGCGCACAACGAACCTGCTCATTTTACGTCCGCTATCGGCAAAACAATATACACTCTATATCGTTCGGATTTGGTGGACGATCAGCGCGCCAACATCATCGTCGTTGTCTCGAGATCTATGTCTTCTTTCCACCAATTCGACGATTATAAGACCACGAAGGAGAAACATGCGCAATGGCGAATCGAGGAGGGCAGACGCAGGGGGATTATCACCGACCTCCAACGGAAAATGTTCCCCAGATCGTCGCCTTGGGAAATCGCGTTCATCGAGAATGGCGGGGGCAAAGACATGGGCACAAAATTTCCGGTCCTCCCTGATGGCCAGCTGAGCCATCAGAATCTATACGACGCAATTCACAGTATTATCAAACGCCCCAGTTCAGATGGAAGCCTTGATTTGGTGGGGATCCAAGCACTTCAAGTACTTACCGGCGCTGAGCCATTAGGTTCATCGGCTGTGGCACGGGAAAAGGTTTTGGTTGACGCATCGAAGGAAGAGATGGTCGTAAGTCGATACGATTATTGTCCGTAGCGGCATTAATGTCGGGCCCACAGAAACTTGAAGAACTCAAAGCGAAGCCCCTTCCTCAGTCTCCTCGCGAGGTAATCCAGAATCTCGCGAGTACTTACTTCGGGGTGACGTACAACGGAGCCTTGGGAACTTTTGGCCGCACCAATGTCCTGGAAAAACAGAAAATTGTCCCCCGCCCTGAGCCTGAACTTGAAAACTTTAGGCAGATGACCCACCAACTCACGCTGGAACGCCGCCATTACTCCAGTGACTGGGCCTTCCGCGCTGCAGTATCCAAAAGTTCTCAATGTTGGATCCTGCACTGCAAGACTCAAAGAGTAGTGGCTGATCAGCAGCTATCGAAAGATATGCTGAAGCTAATTGGGCGTTTACCATCCTGGTCTCCTGAGGAGCAACCCAAGTACACGCAGTTCTTCACGAATTGTGGGACTCACGTCATTACTCAACTGGTTTTGGGAGGCACTTTACGAGCCATCGTAGATGCAACCAATGACGGGCGACAAAACGTTATGATTTTCCGCGACGGCGGAGCTTCTGTCGCAGCGCAACTTACGGATCATCTGGAGACGAATTTCCCCCCTTCAATGTCTTCCTCTGTGTGGAAAGACACTCGAGACAAGTGGATCCAGGCGCTGGAAAAAGAGCCCGTCTTCTGTCCCGACCATGAACTCACCGAATACAAACTCATATACGAGCTTAAAGGTCTCACTCCTGCTCAGAAGAGATGCCTGGAAAGCGGATACGAGTCATACATCGCTTCACGGCCTCAGAACGACAAGACTTCGGACCGAAAGGTTCCTCGAACCGGACATGACTCGCTCCAGCGCGCGTCCAACCTGGCAGAAGCCGTCAAGCTCCTGCGGGACGCCGTGACGCAAGCACTTTATAGATTGTGGCAGGGACGATAGTTTACAATTGTTCAGATCGCCTGCATGCATATCAGAACCTTCTGTACGTTTGAACATTCAAATATACTATTGGTCCGAGCACAAGTCATATTCCTACGCGGAATGCAAAAATTTGGAGGCCGCACGAGCGCCTTAGAGGTAAAATTTCCCATCTAGCTGTGAGTTAGTATGGCTGTAATAGCGTGACAGTATTATGTTTAGGCCTTCCAGTTTGTCGAGAAAATTACCCTGCTTTGCTAGTCTCCCGTAGTCAGACCATAAATACAAGTTTTTTTTTTTTTTTGGACGAGTGGGAAATGCTTTGCATCAATTTGCTATCTTTACACTGTTCAGCTATCATTCTACCAGAACAGTGGTTGAGCTCCACGTGCCGTGAGGCTAAGGTTTTCGTTCCAAGTGTAGGGGGTAGGGGGTAAGGGACGAAGACGGAATAGACCTCCAATATATGCTAATCGTGGTGTGGTGGATATGTACATTTGCGGGGATCGCCCATCGGCTTGTGTGAGAGTGGATACCAGACGATAGACCCCAGTTTAGATGCTGGGTCCCACATAAATAGGAAGATCTTGGATAGGCCATGAGGATCATTGAGAACAGCGAGAGCAATTATGACCGGTGTCGCCGAACAAAACAGGCATCGTTCAGTATTCTCGAGACATCCCATATTCAAATCTAGCAACCAGCGTCAGCAATTCGAGAAGTGACGTCGGCCCTAGGTTGGACTCGCAAAGGCGGCGCGGCACGATTTGGAAGTTTTGTCTGTGCCACCGTGAAAGGGTGATTACGCAGAAGCCGTGTTTTATACCGCACGCAAGAACGCAAGACGTGAATGATAGCCCTGGACCAAATTCTGCCGTGAAACTTGCAAGTCTGGCCCCGGATTTCGGTGCATTTCAGATAGTTTAGCCATAGTCACAGAGAAGAGATATACGACTAATCGAGGTTGGCCGCCAGCGCGTAGGGCTCAGGCTGAGCTCCCTGGAATTTTCTGCGCTCTTGTTTTGAACCTCTTTAGCTGTCAAGTTTCTTGACTGGACCTGCAAAAGTTCCAATCAGAAGACCGCGGAGAAAGTAGACTCAATCCTGGCAATTCGTTCCTTACAGACTCGACTCCGAAGGGGTTTGAAGGGGAAGAGAGAAGAATGATTGATTACCTAAGAGTTGCCAACTTAACCCCATCTCTTCAGCTCTCTCTTCCACATTCACATCGAGTCTCGACGACTGGCCTCTGTTCACGCTTCAGCAGAGTTTCTTACAGCCTTCTTTCTCCAGGATCACAAGGCGTGCGAATACCAGCTTCAATTGAGATCAGAGCCTGTGTCGGAAATTTGGAACTGGTCTCATAAGACACACACGTGATAAGAGATTTGTAAGAGCCTTGTAAGATACGCACGTACAAATAAGCTTCTGGGCTTCTTACATAACAGGTGCCCAACGTATAATCAGCTTGTGAGATCGGTTCTGAGGAAGTTTTTCAATCGAAAACAGAGCCTTTGAAGCTCCTGTGAATGCAATCGGCAGTTAAGACTTTTATTCAGACCATAAACTAAAGGCTGTAAAGAAAGTGGTTGTCGCTCATCAATGTGCCGTATAGCACGGCTAAAAAGACAACTGATGGAGAGAAGGGGACATACGAAACCCGCTAGCAAGTGAAATATTATTAATACTGTGGTACCAAGATCCAGATGGGCGAGCAGGGATAAACGAGAGCTATAAATTAACCTGCTATAATGTGTGATCGATCGTACATAACGGAAGGGCGAGGGGCCGGCTATCCAGAGCACAGCTCTTAGACAGGCTACGGGAGGAGCAGGGAAGAGGACAGTTTGCGCAACAGCCCAGCGTACCATGTCAATGAGGACCTCCACGTGTCAGAGTGAGGTGATGTATCCTAAAAAGGGAATGGCCAACCGTCAAAGTCGAATGATTTAAAAAGCTTTACACTTCTCCAACAATCCTCGGCAGTAACAATTTATTCAAGTGAGTCTAAGCACGACAACGAAGATTGTATCCCTGTCGTATATCGCGGCAGGTGGATGCGCGGGAGAAATCTTTATTATTTACTGTATCGTGCTTACCGCTGGATATGGCGCCGCTGGCAACAGAGCTCTTGCTCGGAATTATGGTTCCATGCTCATCGCAACCGTCAAATACCCTTGACCCTTCAAGTCAGATCCGGGCCATCAAGAAGCAGTAAAACATACCAAACAGTATTTTCTTCAGTACGGATAACAATCCCCCACCGCACCATCCCGAAATTGTAGTCGTTGGGCCTGCATTTCTCTTTCCATAATTGAATGCAGGGATGAAGCGTGGGGCGGCCTTCCTTGATAACATCTTTATCAGAATGCACGCAGCTGATGAAGTTAGTGCAATAATATGCAGTTGCCCCAAAGCGTCCAAATCTATTGAGTTCAGACCCCTCGGTTACTTCCAAAAGATCATGCTCGATTTGTGGGTGAATTGTCTTGGCAACTGTTGCAAGTATATCGCTATCCTAACAAACTATGAGCCTGGGGTTATATAATTGAGATATAGCTCACCACAGCATGTCGGAAGAGCGCTTTAATATCGTCTACACTATCGCCACTATGACAGGCATATGGCCCGTACCCATCGCCTCTGATCCCCCCCATTGGCATGCGATTACCCTGCGGCGTCATGCTGCCATACGCCCAAGCTTGCATGTCGGCACGTCTACGAATCGCCCGGACCCGTACAAGCTGGTGATTTTCTCGCATTATACGCAAAGTTTCTGGGGAAAGGGCCTTGAATCGAACACCTCCCACCTGGGAGACTCCTCAGCAGATGAAAATCACGAATTTACAGCCTGACTGACCATATATTCGTTGCCCTCTTTATCACGATGGACAAATCGAACAATGTCGCGGCCACAATCCTTCCAAGCAGCATCATCAGGTGGACGAGCCTCAACTATTTGCATGTGCAGGTCATCAGGATTAATGTAACGGCGCTTGTAAATCCGACTTTTTTTAGTCTTTTTCTAAAGCAAATATCATTGTATAGAAAAGAGAATAGAGAGTAGAGTATTTGGAACACATACCGATGCTTTGGGTGGGAGTCGATCTTCAGCCGGCGCGTAGGTAAGAGCACAACCTGCATATTTAGCAGCGGATTTATTTTCCTGGACGTAGATGATGCGAATGCAGCGATCAGCCTCCGGCTTGTGTGCACAGGCTCGACAATGATTTGGTGGTATCACAGACAAACGGCTAGATACTGGGGCCTTGACTGAAGCTCCCAAAGTTTCGCTTTTGATCTGACGAGCCGCCGATTTCTTCTCCTTAGCCTTCTCGCGATTCTTCTGGTTCTTTCTCTGAGTCTTGGTGAGAGTGGGCGAGGGAACATGCCCAGAAACACGCAAAGCACGCCGAGAAAAACGAGAATCCGAGGATGGTACAGAGGAATCACCTGAATGTCGGCTGATTATTTTCCGAGGGAGTGACCCAGACGTCGATACAGTGGGGCCACCAGACTGGTTGGCAGGGGCCGGGGTGGAGTGGAAGACCTCGTCGTTGACGGCATGAATGACGCGTCGATGCCTAGCAGTTTCGGTGATAACGGTGCGCAAGCGGATGTCTAGACCGGATAGTAAGACTTGGCCGTCCGGGCTATCTTGCATAACCGGATGACGCATGAGGTCCCGATAGACCTGAACAAGATCCCACCCAGAAGTCTGCAAAATTGTCATTAAAAAAAAACCTAGCTACAGGAACTGAATATACCTGGAAGCCCAAGGTATCCAAGCACGGCAAAAGCCACGTCTCACAATTGATCTTGAAGCAAGATTGCGAAAGAAAGAGATATACAGCCATGGGGTTCGACCTCCATGGATGCATTCGAGGATTAGAACTAAAGAAGGACAGAAACTTGAAGGGATCGAAAGGACAGTAGGGTTGTTTTGCGGTGATCTCCTACAAGAGCTAAGCATAAAAAAAAGAGATGGAGGAATGACTAGGACCTACCAGACGTTTTAAGAGGATGGGGGGGGTCCACCTACAAAGCATTTCTCCGTAACTAATCCGCCAGTTATAGAAACGAAAACTGATATCAACGTCAGGGTGCGAAGTTTCCAGGAGATTCCCTGGCCGACAGATTTCCAAAAACTTTTCCTGGAGAGTGGAGAGCTGGTGTTCCTATCAGAAAAGATATCCGATAGAAAACATGGACTTACCTCCAAATGTGAGCGGAAAGTAGAAGAGTCGTAAACGACTGGTTTGAGTTGCCGCATCCCAACCAAACCGTCTACTACAGAGCCACATTTGCGAGGAGACATCTGAGAGTAGCATCAGTGGAAAGTGAAAAAAAGAGAGAGATACGAAAACAGACGTCAGCGGAAAAGAAGAAGAGATGAATATCTTGAGCCCATCTGTATACATCAGAATGTCGATTTCTTGCGTCGTCCTCATCGTTCCCGGCGGAAGAGGAGTCCACAGACATTGAGTGTACAGACTCAGAGTCTGTTGTTGAGTCGTCGTGCTCTTCGAAGTGGAAGTCCTCAGTGGAGCTGTCGTAGTCTTCGAAGTCATCCTCTGAGTCAGTTTCTTCAGACCACTGAAAGCCATCCACTCTGTCTTGGTTGCGGATGTCGTTAACCAACGAAAGCTGGGAGGTAGTCTTTGAAAATGAAAAGGAGACGTTTAGATTGGTCTAGGACAGTTGAGTCCGAGACTACTCACCGTAGATACAAACTCGGTCAAGCTCCATTCAGTCTGCGCCTTCGCTAAGCGGGTACCGGCCTCATTTATTGCATACTCGTTGTCCCCGTGGACGTAGCGCAACCATAGAATATCCACGAAAAGGCGGATATCCTGATCGAGGAGAAGCGTGTCAAGGAAGGGTGCTATTTCGTCACCCAGACAGTAAATGAGCCACTCTGCAATTGTGCCCGCCTAACAGATGAACACCTGAGATTTGAGAGGATCTGGGACTAACGTACCCAGTGGTCTGACCGTAGTGAGATCTTCAATTCGGCGTATATGTTTTCAAAAGTGCGGCCAGATTCCCGTGCGTGGCGGTACTTTGAGAAGACCGTCTTGAAAGGCTCTTGGTCGAAAATCTTCTCATCGTCTTCGAGCGCTTGACAGCGAGGGGTCCAGAGGTGAACGAACCGCATCACGCAAGTTGAAGGACAAGAACAACAGCTTGCTTGACGTGATTTCCTTTTTGGGAGGGATGGATTTTGGCTTATCATATAAAATACGCAATTTATGAGATCTACAGATACAAAACGCAGAAAGAGAGCGAGTCCTCGTATGATAAAGTGCGCTACTGTACGTGACCGACCAATCGCTTCGCAGGAGACGCGAACAAGCGAATAGGTAAGTGGGTGCGGTCAACGGCCAGTGGGGCAACGGCGTAGGGCGTGGGCACGGGTGACGATGAAGTACGCGACGGGGAGGATCGAGGGCGTGGGCCAGGGGATGTCGAGGGCAGGGTCGTTCCGTAGGGTAGCGCCTCCGGGGTAGCTTTGAGAGGGGAAAGAAACGAGAATGAGATATGGGGTGGAAAAAAAGGGAATAAAATACCTAATTAAATGCCCGACCGACTAGGGGCCAAGCACACGATGTAGCCAAGGGCGGTGGTGTTGGGAGCGCGCGAGGCGCGCGAGCGCAAGTGAACGCATCGCGGTTGAAGCGCAAAGTCGAGAGTATGGCGCACGGGTGACAGCGCTGGAAATTGGGCCGGCGTGGGTGCTGGCGATTCAGTGCCTGGGGGAGAATGGGCGTCGGTGCGGGTGCTGGTGGGTTTGAGGCCAAGAAATGCGGGGCGGGCGCAAGTGCGGACGTGCGCCAGGTGTGCGGAAGAGGTCGAGGTTGAGGTCGCGGCGAAGATGTAGTCTTTGATGCGGATGAAGTTGGAGAGCGAGACGCCGCCGAGGTCGAGGATCGTGAGGGAGGTCTCGACGGGGCTGCCGGCGGCGGCGATGCACGCAGGGAGGCGCTCCTGCGAGGTGCACGCGTAGAGCGCCTTGACATTGAGGTTGCCGATGCACTCGACGGAGATGGGGCGCCCGGACTGCGAGAGATCAACGCTCGGACTTGGAGAACGAAGAGCATAGAATACCTTGTCCGTCTTGCGGTACGACTGCAGGGAGTTCTTGTCGACCTCCCGGAGCTCCTTCAAGTCGAATGTCCTGCACGCAAATCAGGTCCGCCATTGCGCTCGAGCAGCGCCGCTGCTCGAGGAGGAGTGCAAGGTGCACATACACGCCTATGCGTAAAGCCGTGCGCACTGCGGCGTGTTGCGTCGCGGAGGTGGCGCCGACCATGCCATACACAGCAACAGGTGTTTCGGCCCAGGGCGGGAGTTGGGAAGCGTCGGCTGGGCTGTGAGCAGGCGAGCGCCGCAAGACGGTCTCGCTCTGTTGTCTCTGCAGCATTCTTCTGTTCGGCGGTATCGGCGGTGGCGCACTCGGCATCACTGTTCTGCGAAGATACCGTATCCGTCAGCAAAATCGTGGCCCTCGGCAAGGCTCGCGGACCCACCAAGCCGCGCTTTCCCACCCCCGATATCGGAGAGGGCGAGTATCGTCGGCTCCTCCACGTCGGTCGATAGTTTCGGTATCCAAGTCTTGCTGAAGTCCTTCACGGGTGCAAAGGCCGTCACGATCAAGGACAAAGGCGCGCTGACCTCACGCTGCTCGCGCCGGTCCTGCCACCGCATCGACATAGACATCGAGTCCTTCCCCACCGGGATGCCCACCCCGCGGGACACAGCTCCATCCCGATGACCTGCACCGCCGCGTACAGCGCTGCACCTTCCCCCTCCTTTGACGCCGCGCATCCAGGTTCGCGCTGAGCTTCGCCTGCGCGAGATCCCCCACGCACGCGGCGGCGAGGTTGGTGAGCGCCTCGGCAGTGGCGACGCGCGCAGACGCCGCGGGGTGCACGAGCGTGAGGGGCGTCCGCTCGCCGATGGCCATCGCCTCGCCTCGCCGAACAGG
The DNA here is from genome assembly GCA_029289565.1 of Mycena galericulata. Lineage (NCBI taxonomy): Eukaryota > Fungi > Basidiomycota > Agaricomycetes > Agaricales > Mycenaceae > Mycena > Mycena galericulata. The sequence goes on from JARKIA010000222.1 coordinate 171,160, forward strand.
ACATCGAAGCCGTACGAGGCGCGCGTGACGGCGACGTCCGCGACAGGCACCTGCCACAGACCAACCATCTGGTCGCGCGTAACGAGGCCCGCGATCCAGCGGTCGCCGATGGTGATGAGGAAGGACTTGGACGCGACAGATGGCCGACGGAGGACACGATTGGCCGCAAGCGCCAGGCGCGCGCCGGTGGTGCTGGCGGTCGGGACGTGCGAAGCAAGGGTTGAATCAAATGGTGTGCGGTGAGGCGTCAGCGTGGTAGCCGTCCTGGACATCTTTGGCGGCTTCCCGAACAACGTCGACATTTTGTGGTTGGTAAGTGTTTATTATACGTGAAGCCAAGCGGAGCCCTGCATGTGACAAGTTAGAGCGAGGTAGTGGAAAGTAAAGCAGACGCACCCGGCTCTGCACGAGCATCGCGGACGCGGGGCCCGCGGTGGCCCACGGCGAGGACGCGGCCCGCGCGGAGGCGCATGACGCGTACGACGCCTCCCTCGAGATGGGCACGGCGGGCTCAGTCCGAGCCCCAGCACGCCGAAGCCAAGGTCGTCCGCGTGCGCGGCGTAGGAGGCAGCTTCGAGAAGGAGGAGGCGGAGGGGTGGGGGATGTATGAGGCGGGGGGAGGGGTGGACGCCGCGGCGCGAGATCATCGGCGGCCGTTGGAGAGCGTCTTGCGCGTTTGGTCGTCGTCGTGGTGTTGGTGGAAAGAAGATTTGATCGCCGTGATGGCAACTTCCTTTTCGAGGAACGGCGGCCCCCACATCGAGCTTGACGAGTTGAAAGCTCGAGACGCGATCTGAATGAGAGAGTGAGCAGGAGTAACGGCCAGTTGTTACAATATACGCACCAGAGAGGGAAAAACGCGCTTTTGGGCCAGAAAACACGACAATTCGGAATTGTCAAAGCAGCGATTCGAGATGCATCGGGATTGAGTGGGGCGGGAATGCCGACGTGTGAGCCAAAATAAAACCCGCCACACCAAAAAAAAAGAACACGAGCCACCCCCGCAGCCAGCACGGAGTTGCTAGGCGAGGGAAGTTCAGCGTCCAGATAGGCCGCCGCTCAGAACGTCCGGATCATCGAGATGACCCAGCTGAACCGTACACCAAGGCTATCGAGCGGAGGTGCATGCTTGAGCAGGGTAGCAAGATGACCGATAAGATCAGGCTTGCCACCAGCGTGATCTTGCACACGCTCGGCTATTTATGCAAACGCGACGCGTCCGGTCACGTGTGCGTACACAATTGAAGCTTTTATCCTTTTATTCGCTCCTTGGAATCGGACAGCTGGCGCAGGTGTTGGGCACGCAAGCATATTCTGGAGTCCTGTGGCATCGTGTCCCACAAGGGTTCGATTCCCTTGGCCGGCCTATAGCGTAAGCGGTGAAAGATTTTTTTTGCCTTTCGTTTTCTGGCTGTGCCCGCAGAGTTCCAGTCCAGAGAGAGATATCTATCATCCGCTCTGGGTCATAATCTATGCTGCAATATTTTTTTACTGAGAGTGGGATTTAATGTCAGAACGCGGTGTTATTTGGCTCGAGACGCGAGACGCGTCGAGCACGTGATGTCCACCGTCCTCCCCTTAATTTCTTCCCTTCCTCAAGACCGTGTCACTACCATGGCCTCTCTGATCCGTCAACGCTCAAATAGCTTCCAAAAGCACGTTCCTGTGCAGTCTCCTAGGAGTTCAAACTAACGGGCTTTTGCAGATGCTTTGACCCCCTCTCCCCGCGGTCTTAACAGCACCCATTTGGCTCGATCTCGTTTCCCAGTACGTGCTCCAGAGAGTATAAATGTGACATACATGCCTGCGACCAAGAAATACACATTTTTCGAAACAATATCTACCGAAAGAAATATATTTACAAAATAAAAAATAAAAAAGCGTTGTCGCGACATTGCTTCAAGATTTTTTCATGCCTGAACAAGTAGGGTGTGAATAAAAAATCAAAGATGTAGGTATAACTGGCTTACACATCATTTCAAGCTCACCAGCCCACTCCCGGGCCGACTTCGTCTCCAAAGGCCGGATGCCCTCGAGCGCCGTCTTCAAACTTGCCCTCGACAGCGAAGGCAACGACCATGGCGATGATGCCCATGATCATCAGGGCGATGGCGGCGATGGCCAGGGACTGCTTCCAGTTGGCTCGAAGCCAGTTCTGGACTTTCTCGCAGGACTGAGAAAATGAGTTTCAATTTGTGAAGACAGGATTGTGTGCTTACCGTGACAACGGCGTTGTGAACTTGGTCGGACCAGGTGGGGCCTCGAATGTCCAGATGGAGTTCCGAAGTCGCCCTGGGCGGGAAATGGAAAAGGGCATCGCGGAGCCGGAAGAGCGGCAGAATAAGAGGGGAGAGGACAGCCAGAAGAAGGACCTAGTGAGATTTTAGGTGCATATTATACACACGACAACGTGACCGTGTACCTGCCAAATCGGTCGAGGCTCAGAGTCCTCATACCACACGGATGCGCCCGACGCGTAGTCTACCATGGAGGTACTTGAGGGGGGGATGGAACTGGTGGGTTCAGACATGGTGGTGGGAAGCAAAAGGGAAGGCACGACGCTTTGCGCCACCGTCCCCGATTTAATGCCATTAGCTTTGGCTTTGTTATTCGTGTGTTCGTGTTCCTATCCCGCCGGGTCGGACTGAATCATCCACGACATGGCATCCTTGGAACGTGAATGTCCTCATTGCAAGGGCTTGTATAACGTCAAAGGATTGGGCAATCATCAACGAAAATGCGCAGACCGGCAATCGCAGGCTAAACAAAATCGGGAGTTTGTAGAGACAATTCAAGGACGCGAAGGTCCGTTTGTATTTAACCATCTCATTCATGCATCTGATCTTCATGACAGTGGAAGCCTTGGTGGCCGAGATTGTTGGCCAGAATAGTATGTTGAGTCCCAACTTGAAATCTAGGATCGAAAATTCTGACCAAAAATAGGGGGGGCGTCAAGACAGCACGTAATGCCCAACGCAATCGTGGCTCAGGATCCAGATTCCGAAGGTGAATTCTTGTCTTCCTTTCCTTTACCAATGTTAATGAATAATACCAGATTATCGGACGTTGGATTATGGACCGGCGCCGCTGGAACCAGGCAGAAATTCTGATAAATCTGGGCCTAAGCTGGACGACATCAAACGAATATTCCACCCTCATAGCCAGCGACCACCTATCAATATCAGCTTCCAAGATTATCGAAACTCGCAGGTTCCACCAGAACGAAGACCCCCATTGGATAACGAACCTTGGGTACCTTTTCGGACGCGACTGGATTTTGAATTTGCCGAATTTGCGCAAGATGCCATGCTCAACCGAAATCAAACCAAGACTTTGATTTCTCTTCTTCGCCGTTGTATAGCCAATCCCCAAGGCTTCACCATAGAGACCCATTCTGATCTGGAGAAACAATGGGAGTTAGCCTCGAAAAAATGTACTCAAGTAAGTCGCCGATTACCTGATTCAAATATTTTTCTTCTTCGTTGTTCAATCTTCTCCAAAGTTTGAGAAATACGATGTTGCCGTGCCATATAAGGGCGTGGACCACATCTTTGAGATGTATGCCCGCCCACTGTGGAGCTGGACGCTTGACCTAATACAAGATCCACAACTGGCCGACTTCTTTGTCTGGGATGCCGAAAAGGCGTTTATTTATAATGGAAAGAAATATGTGCGTTTTTTTACAGAACCTTGGACGGCAGATGCAATGTGGGACATCCAAGTAAGTTTGAATTTATACCGTATTTTGCATTCTATTTAATATTACATGTGCAGTCCAAAATTCCGGACTCGCCAGACCATAAACTTTGCCCGTACATCATATATGCGGACAAAGCCAAGCTTTCGTCTTTTGCTTCTCAAAAGGGATATCCTATAATTGCACGTTTGGCCAATATGGTCGTGAGTTTGCGCAATAGCTCTGAGTGGGGCGGTGGTCAGATTGTTGGTTGGCTTCCTGTGGTATGCATCTTTTCATTTATCATTAGACATGATTTAGAGACTGACTCGCTTTTTAAATAGGTCGAGGAGGATCAGGCAGAAGCAAGTAAGCCTGGCTATGTGAATTTCAAGAATGCTATGTGGCACAAGTCGTTCTACAAACTTTTGGAATCCATTGTAGCCTCCTCCAAAGCGGGTGAATGGACACAGTGTGGTGACGGACATCTACGGTGCCTATATCCCATGATTTTGATCAAAGCCTGTGATTATGAGGAAGCGTACGTGACTTTTGTATCTTTTCTGCCTGGACGTCATCTAAGGTTCTCTAGTTGTGTTATGGCCCTAATTCGCGGTCTACAGGCCCTATATCCGTGTCCGATATGCTACATCAAGGCTGAGGACCAGTCTGATACAACAATTATTGCTCCTTTGCGCACAGGCCACCAATCCCAAGAGGTGATCAAGAAGGCTCGAAAATTGAACGCCGAGGGCCGGGAGAACCTACTCAAAAGCCATGGTCTCCGAAATGTGGACGTAATTTATCCATTCATTTACAGGGGGTTTTGAGGCAACTGACTCGGATATGTTTCAGAATGTCTTCTGGAGCGTAGCGTATTCTGATCCACATCAAGGGTTATCTTTTGAACATCTTCATTCATACTCTCTTGGACTATGGGGCAAACACCTCTTTCCCCGAATCAAGAAACACGCAGAACGAATTTCCGGTAGGACAGGTGCGAAAATAGATGAACAGTAATTCAATGTCTTGTCTATTTTCAAGCCATCTCACATGTTTCCCAAGGTATTCTGCTTTCCCCCGTTGGCGTAATTTGAATCATTTTGATTCTGTAATGTCCATGTCCTTCAACGATGGAACAAAATTTGAAGATGTATCAAAAATGATCATCTTGGCTTCCCACAACATTCTGGTGGAGGAAATCGATGTACTGCTTCTCCAGCTCTGCCGCAGCTACCAGGAGCTCAGCTTATACATCACACTGAAACTTCATACTGACAATACCATTGGTGATGGGCGAGAAGAATTCAAGAACTTTGGCTGTCTATTGAAAGCACGTCATTATTTCACTTCGATTCTCGCCATTAATGTACCTTCTACCTTATAGCTTTACATTGATGCCTGCCCTGATGATGAATTTCTGGGTGATGGAAAGAACTGGAATTTCCCGAAAATACATGCACACCAACATGCTTTTGATGATATTGTGCGCAAGGGAGTATCCAGAAACTTTGGAGCCAAGATCGACGAAGCAATGCACGCCTCAACTCGCAACACCTACCTCCGACAAACTAACTTCAAGAATGTTGCGCCACAGGTAAATCTATTCCTAGCCAAAAAAATATGTTATATAATTGCGGAACAATAGATTCTCAAGTCAGAGCACCGCACTTTGGTTGCCAAATTTATTCGAGATCAACTAGATGATCTTGATAATATCTGGGACCGTGAATGGGAAGGCTCTGGAGACGTTGAGGACACTGAAAGCCAGGTAATACGGGATGAGGCACCCCAAGATACTGAAAAAGCAGTCGGGAATGCTGCTCTAGGCTCCAAACAGTCGCCCGTTTCGCTTGTGAACCTAGAGGGCGAAATGGTGAAAACGGACACTGCCTTCCAGCGTTTCCGCCTCAAATTGTCTGAATTCTTGAATGAATTTCTCCCCGCATACGGACATCCCCTTCCAGGTGGAAAACGCGTCAACTTGCATGCCGAGGATCAAGTGAGCTTTGTTTTTCTCACTGAAAATGATATTTGTCTCACAGACAGTACAGATAACACCGTATCGATTTTTGAAGGTGTTCTATGAGTCTTTGGAAGACTGGTCCAACCAGGAGGATTACCTCAGATGCAATCCTTCTTTCCATGGCCGCCCGAGGTTTGATGGAGCGCTTGTCAAGACCACAACTGGCAACCTCTTTGTCCGACTTGTATACATTTTCCAGATTTCTTTGGAAGAGAAGAATTATCCTTTTGCGTTGGTACAGCCCTTGGATGTACCCTTAGGTCGGGTTCCAAGAAAAGATAGAGCATTGAAGCTCTACAGGGTTCGGGCGAAACCAAGGCAGGCATCCGAATTTATATCGGTTCACTCCATTGTCCGCGGTGCTGTATTGGTACCTGATTCTGCTAAACGTGGCGATTTTCTGGTGATGGATGTGCTGGACCCAGATATGTTTTTCAGGCTTAGGGATACATTTCCGTGGCAGTAGATATGAACCTTATCTTACCGGCAAAGTTGTACTACCTACCTTTTTGGGACAATCAGCATCTGATGGGACAGCCACATCAGCAACTTCGATCCCTCCCTTAGATCCTTACGCTGGTAGTTCGACGGAGCACCCGAGGGATTGAAAACTTGGCGGAGATGCTAGCGGAGATGCCCACGTATTGTGGAAACAGGACCTGCCAATTGAAATATACGCATTAATAATAATATCTTCCCGGACGTAACATGCGGCTGCTGTCAACGATTTGTTCTGTCCCCATAACACCCCTCCCCGCCTTTCCAGTTTTCAGAGCTCACCAGGACGGAACCATTAACTCGCGGTGCCGAACACAGTTTAAATATGGTAGGTCCAGGCTTTTCACTTTCCGAACCCGAATTCGAAGGTAGATTCCTGGATTCTCATTCTTCTAAGGACACCTCAATGTATAACGGCTCCGATACTTCTGCTGACTCTTGGGGGTGAGTCTGCACATCCCATATGGCCTATTTATTTAGAAGGCATTCAGTGGTTCCACCGAGTTGGCGTCAGATTCAGACTTTGCCCTTTTCGAAGGAAAGTTTTTCAAGCATCTGGGTCCACAATACGTGAGTGCTGCCTTAAACCTTTCCCATAGTTCCTTGCACTCAGATTGTCTACAGAGGATTCAGCACGAATTCATGCTGCATGAAGCGCCACACGATGTTTTGATGAAAGCTAAAAACAAAGCCTACTGCCGGTTATACGAGGCCCTGGCGAATAACGACCCAAAGATTAACGGTGAGCTCCATCGGGAGCTCCTCATTGCCCACCGGAATCTATTGGAGGACTTCCTCAAGTTGAAGGCTGACATGAATTGTCTCCAGTGCGTATTATACTACTAGGCTTAAATTCTTAGGTGCTCAATGTTAATTCTCACAGGATCGCATTCGAAGTTCTACAAAAAAAAACCTCATCCGCATGGAATGAGGCCACTGAGGCTTTTGGGGCCTTCGACCTCAGGGGGGTTATTGGCTAGGTTCCAGACGCGTCATCTTATTCAAAATCCCCAAAAGGTAAATTACCTTTTAAGGGTTCTGGGAAGGATGGGTGCGCCGTTTCGTCGCGTTGAACACTTAAACACTGCTTGCTGTATACTATGTCTTGCAAAATGGTACGCTCAGACCAAAAAGGTGATCTCATCAAGCCGACTCCATTCAATTGTCTGAATGGGATCGTAACCGAAATGAAAGGTAAAATCCCATCTTTTCCCACCGGTGTTTTATTATTTCAAACCCTCCCGTTGCATGGAGCCGAACAAAGAAAACTCGTGGTGGTTCATCTACGCTTACCTCTTTCCTGAGCCACCATGAGCGACTGGGGCGAAGAACAGCTCGATGAGAACAACGATGAAAATCTTGTCACCGCTCGCAACTACGACATCCCTGTTCAAACCGCAACTAGGGAGCAGTTACTCCAGGTGACGTCTAACAACTTCAAATGGATTTCCATCGCGTTGACCCAGTGTACCAGGCAGAAAACGCACCGCGAAAACGAAGCCCTCTTTCAAAGGAGAGGATGTCTTAGGTTACGCATCTCACATTATCAAGCTAGGGAAATCATTTTGCCTCCTCCACTACCCGTGGACAGACCGTACCGTTTTTGGGCCCAAAATTCCCTTTCCGCTGGTGCTTCCGGGGGAAATCTGGAAGCCCAACCCTCCGTCTCCTCTATTTGCGGACTATCTGACTGCTTCATTGTACAAACACATACCTGCTCAGTTTCACGAGCTTGTAAACGGTCTACCCGACTTTGCAGACAACGTGAGCATACCGGTGCTGTGTTCAGTCATGTTCGTTGCTGGACTAAATCACGGCCATTTGATAGTTCGTACACCAACTAGGCGCTCAGCGCCATACTTCTCTCAACACCATCAAAAAGGAGCTGCCAACGCTTCTACTACGCAAAAAAAATACTGACCGACGTCCACGACTCCAAAAGTTGGCATGCTCTATTGCGATACAGGGATGACGCGCCCAGTACGAAGTGCAATCACTACCCCCCAATTTTATACCCCAAAGGCAAAAAGAGCCCTTCGCGAATTTTTCTGAATGAGGCCCTTCCGGAGGTAGGCAGATTTTATATTCTCATTCCATATCTGATGACGCCTGGAAGATGCTTCGTTGCCTACTCTATGGGCCGGCTAGCCTAGAGGATAATGCAACTCATAAACCAGCCTCCTCGACGCTTGGTATGTTGTGGCAGTTGACCGAAGTGACGCCGGGCGCGATTCATCAGTAAAACTACAAAAACATCTTTCGCGTCTTTCGCGTCTTTCACAAGACGTGAAAGACGCGAAAGACGTATTTTTGACAAAGACAACCCATCTTCTGAAAGTAGATTCACTATTCTTGGGCAAGATGTGTGTCTTGTGGAAGACAGTGAAAGACTCCGATAATCTTTGCCCAAGATCCTTGAAAGACACTCAAAAGATACTCGAAAGATTGATGTAAAGATCATATATTGCATTCTAACTACAACCTGTACATGCAAGCCGTCTGTATACACCCCAGCACGTAGACGGCAGACATCCAACGCCGATGCCGAAGTGTCATGCTTCGGTATCTGGGCCCCGACCGACCACGCCGCCGTCGACCTCCTCCATGCGTGCGAACCCGCCGCCATACTGCGAGCCGTTGTAGAAGTCGCGCGGCCAGAAGTACCGCCGCTGGTCGATGTCCTCGCGGAAGTCACGCGGGATGTTGGTCTTGGTCTTCTGGAGGAGCAGGCCCATAGACTTGGTGACCTCGAGCTGCGCGGCGAGCTGCGGAGAGTCCTTCCCGGAGGCGGGAAAGAGGAAGGGAGGAAGGAGAGGCCCTCGCCGACGAGTGCCGCAACAGTGGAGGTCGTAGTCAGCTATCGTCGCGTGGCCCGGGGGTTCGCTCGGCTTCTCCTTCTTCTTGTTCGCCTCCGCGGCGTCTGCGAAAGCGGGGGCATGATAGGCACCACCACGCATAGATAGATGGTCAGTTTATATAAGAGTAAATAGCACGACGACTCACCCACGGACTGAGATCACCGCCGCGCACACACCCTGGGACACAAAAATAAATAAGACGACATTAGTAAGGGCGGCAAGCATGAATGAACATAAAACATCATTCAAAGGAGGCGCGAGAGGACAGCAGATGCGAGAGTAAAGCCCAAGACAACCCCAGAAAGATGTCAACGGCGATCAGGGCGATATTGAGACGGTAGACACGGTCCGAGCACGAAGTTCTTGACAGGCTTTGCTTGGAAGTACAATGGCTTGGAGGCTTGCGCGTTTGGACTTGCTCAACTGGTGGTGCTTGAGGGACACGGACACGGAGATGGACTAGCACAATGGCTTGAGTGCCGATAGTTCAGAGTTGATCAATAGTTAGTTGCTCATGCTTGATGGATAGGGCGAGGTGGAGGGACGGCGGTGCGGGCGGGCAAATGAAAGGGAGGGGGGAGATGGTGGGGGAAAGCAAGGAGCGGGCGAGTCATCAACCAACCATCTTTGATGGTATCATGTGCACGGACCACTGATCGGAGTTCGAAATGACTTCGACATTTCGATGATTTGGCCCGCGGTGTAGCGCGTTCCGCTCCATGGACGGCCCGGCTAAATGTATCCTTCTCTGACTTGCCTTTTTGCATGCCCAATGGTCAATATATTTCATTTGTGAGCCGAGGCCCTGAGGGTCGCGATCGCTGGAGTAATGTATTCGTGGTCCGTCGTGGCCGCCTGCAGTGCCCAGTGGATTTTGAGGATGGAAATAGCCTAACACATGAGAGAGAAAACCATACTCATTGTATTTACTCTAGGTGCTAAGGTGAATTTAGTCTCCCAAACTGGTCAAAGGTCAAAGATGTAAGACGTGGTTCGAAAGCTGAAAGATCGCGAAAGACATATTGTTCAAGATGTAAGACTCTGTCTGAAAGACAAAGATGTTAAAAGATGGCCTTGAAAGATACAAGATTACTTTGAAAGATCAAAGATGCGAAAGACAAATCTGTTGTTTTACTGATGTTTCCCTCACATGCGTTTTGGTAAGATCTCAAACTCCTCATCCGAACTTACAATAACACATCCCAGATAATATTTGTATGTTATTGGGCAGGCATCAAAGGCAAGCCCGAGATCTTCGACCAAGTGGGCGCCGTCTCGAAAATTGACTTTCGAGAAATGTACATGCGGTTTCGATGGGCCCTCGAGTCCAAGCCGGAGGAACCGCTAACGAAACATATCCTCAAGTTCTGGAACCAAAAGGTGTTTGCGGGTATCAAGAGCGTTAAGCATGTCCAGCAAGTCCAGCATGCTGTGTTCATCGACGAGGAAGCCAAACTCGAGGAGGCGATGGGCGCCTTGGATCTTGGAGAAGGACTATCTTTTTCGTACGACGAAGATGAAGAATGGCCAAAAGGTCATTTTCTCATTCACTGCTTCTTCTATTTACTGACGTGAGTAACTACCGTAGGTAACGACTTTGAAGTTGATGAGGACTATGAAGAAGATTTCGATCCCCACTCCCCACAGCGCGCTGCGCAACCGGTTCCCCACGCCCAGCCACGCATGGAACAGCCGGCTCCCCGTACCCAACAGCGCGCCGGGCAACCTCCTCGCACTCAACCGCGGGTTGAGCAGCCGGCTCCCCGTGCCCAACCACACGCCGCGCAATCCGCTCGCACCCAGCCTCGCGTCGAACAGCAGGTTACACAGGCCCAGCCGGGCGTTGAACAGGCTGCCCGTGCCCAACCACGCGCTGGCGCTGTGCAACCCGTGCGCACCCAACTGCATATCGAACAGGCTCCCCGCGGCCGTCCCGCTCCTGTTAGTCGGCCACTTGAAGACGCGGACAAGGACTTAGAGCCATTATCACCCCAAATTCGCCCTGCGGGTCGCCGGGCTCATACAGTCCAGTTCATTCCTGACGATACCGACTACGCCTTCTCTGACACTGACCAGTCGGGGTATGTCGAGATTGGTGATGAAGATGAAGAGGAGGAGGAGGAGGAGGAAGAAGAAGAAGAATACCAACTGGAGTACCTCGAGGAGCCACCCCACAATAACTGCAATGCTACTCAGCAGCTTGTTGATGAGCAGGTGGAAGAAGTCGCCGTCGGTGGTCGTGGTGCTCAGCGCGGAAAGCCTGCACCAAATGCTGCCCAGCAGATTGTGGAAGAACATGGTGTGGCAGCTCGCGGAGGTCGAGGCAGTCGTGGTCAAAGCGCACGCGGTCGTAGAGTTGTCGCTACCACTGAGCCACCGATTGTAGAAGAAGAAGACATCGAAGAAGTTGCTGGGCAAGGCAGAGGCAGAGGCAGGGGCAGAGGCAGAGGCAGAGGTCGTGTTCAGGGCGCGCGTGGTCGTTCAGCTGCCACTATCATTGCGCCAGAAGACGAAGAAGACACGCCTGTTGGACGAAGCCGCCGAGGCCGTGGTCGGGGCACCCGTGCCGTTAGTGAACGCGGCGGTCGGGGTGGGCGTGGTACTAGCGGTCGGACCAAGCGGAGCGAGGCAGAGGCTATTCCAGAAGAGCAGCCTGGGGAGCCTGCCAGTCCTCCTTACCGTACCCGCAACAGGGAGAGCCGAAGAATTTAGCTGCAGAATGTGGAAAAACGACGCCAAGTAGGAAAATGTAGTAGAGTAGAGAGTCCCGTTGTTTCTTGACTAAATTGTTTTCTTGAAGCCGTGCATTGACACGTTGTCCAAGTTTTGCTCACCTTGTTTACTTCTGCTTCTTATCCCAGGTCTGTATTCGAGTTTCAACTTTCTCTGCATTCTCGATTGTTGGGTTCTCGCATCTGTAAAGCCCTGTCTTCAGCTAATTCACCCTCATTATAGGCCGAGCACCACCGGCTCGAATCTGGGATTGGCGTGGTAGTAGGCATTAAAGGTGTGCATCTGCGCCCTTTCTTCGACCCATTCCTCTTTTTCGGTGCATCTGTGCTCATACGTACGGTATTCTCCGCTGTTTCTGGCCTTCTCGGGTCTTTTGGAAGGCCGTTTCCTAGGCATTGTCAGCGGATACAAAATATTTCGTGGCGTGAAAACGCTCTTCCTTGTTCGCACATAAACTCTCGTCTTTGCGAATTGCGTGCCACAATTACTCACTGGATACCATTCCAGATCCTACTGAACACCAACCAACGACATCTCGGAGGTATGTCGATGTCTGCCCTCGTCTTGTACAGAATTGTTTATTGTGATTCGTGCAATCCCCAGTCTACCTTTTTAGGTCTCCTTGCTCAATATTTTGAATCTTAAATTTCGATCTAAGACCCATGCTTGCAGCATCTGTTAATGGTGGAAGCGACCGCGACATTCAAAGACATCTCCGAACTTTTCGAGGTGACTGTGTCATGCACTCTGCATGTTCCGCTGCTGACCGGACGTTCTGCAGGTCGACTGAGGCGAATCACTCACCGCCCGCACCGAGAGCCTCTGTGAGTGTGGCCCACCCCACGCGAACCCATCGTCTGATGCGGCGCAGCAACCTTCAGAGAGCTCGAGCCACCCGACCTGTGCCATGTCGTGCAAAGCTCCAACCAGCGTGATCTCGGCTCGTACCACTTCGTCTCGGGCGTCGATGCCTCGTCCTCTGCGTCCCTGGCTGCATACATCAACTCCCTCAACTATGCAATTGAGGACTAACGCGTGGTTCTTCAAGACCCCTGCGTGGAAGGTGTACAACCGCTGCTACTGCTGCGTCAATACCTTCTTGCTGGTCGACTTCTGCATTGACGTCAAGATTCCCGGAGGACTGAATGCGTATGTGGTGGATCTGCGGAGCGAGCGGTGCGTCGCTGTACTTATCTTTCTATTTGGTGCAGCTCTAACCTGGACTAAAGACATGAAGCCACCCCCCGAGATGTGGCAGGAAACGTTCATCTCCGCCCTCCTGCGAGCAATCCTCTACTCGGATGACCCTACACATACCCAACATTCCCTCAACATGTACCGCAAACTCGACCCCATCACCTCTCCTGAGGGCGAACTACGCTTCCTCGCTGCAGCGTAGTTGTTGTATCTCAAGGGTGCGGACCGTTCATTTGTGTACCCGAGTCTCCCGCTCTCTCCAGGGCAGGCTGGAGTTGGCTTCGAATCAGAGATTCAGGTCACGTCGGTGACGACGAACCACCTGACTGCGGGACTGCTCAAATACTTTGGCGCCTCGGGGCGCTACCAACCAGCAACTAACCTGTCCGAAAAGATCGCCGCGCACAAGCCCGAGGTGTCCTCCCTCACGCTTGACCGTCCCCAGGTCAAGAGCGCCATCCACATCGACTGGGGCGACTTCGACTTCGACTTCGACACGCTGGAGACCTTCCCGACGTGGCTCGCCGTAGCACACGCTGCTCACACTGATCCGGCGACGGTCTGATGCTCAATAGTCGAGGAGGGCGTGAAGATGATGCTGTATCTCGGCGGGATGGAGTACAGGAGCGGATTTGATCTAGGCGAGGAGGTCGAAATAGCACACAAGCTCTTCACTTCGACGGTACTGCATCTTGCTTTGAATCTCATATTTGGTGCAGCGGCGATGTTTGCCTCGGGTGTCAAGGTGCGCTTCGCTTCTTGTTTCCGATTACTCTCGTCTCACTCCTGCTAGCGCCTGGCCAAGATCTCTTTCAGTGGGATTGCGCAAGAACTGGATGTCTGGGCTCTCGGACGGTGTGTGACCTCCCCTCTCTATACGCGCCCTCTGACCATCTGTTGTACTTCCTTTGCCTGATTCTCAGCCTTGGCTGACCACTTGCGCTACATGTTGGTTGGTGCACCACCTTGGCGTGTTGTTTGGTGTGTTCTTCCACTCTTCGAGCGGGTTTGGTACTCATTCGCACTTCAAGTCCTTCGTACTCGACCTCTTCTCGTGCTACCCTTCAGCACCACATCCTCCGCTGCCGAAAAAGAAGAAGAAAAAGAGCTTCTACCGCCGTCGTTGAACCACTGGCCGGACTCACTCTCCTCATCATCCGGGAAGACTTGCGCTGCAGATCATGTCGGCGGCGTTGCGCGGTGCGCCGGTCTCTGTGTCCTACACACTGCTCATGTGCAATGTGGCTTTTTTGCGCGACAAGGGCCGTGCTGATTGGGCGCTCAAGCTCGCATGGTAGGCAGTCAACGCCGCGCCCAGCGAGTTCATCACCTGGGAGAACCTCACGGAGGTGTACGTCGAGCTAGGGATTGAGTCGGTGCGTACCCGTGCGATCTATCCTTAGCCTCAATTGCTGACGTTCATGTTCATGAATGTAGGTCTTCCTCACACTCAACTCGTGCCCGACGTTCACATTTAATGGCCGTGACACGCACCGGCAGCTCACGCCCTCGTGGCTGCTCTTGCCATTCCATCGCTCGATTGGCGAGATCTTGAGGGATCGAGTGAAGACGGAGGATGACGAGGTGCGTGTCTGAAGTTACTCACCTTTCTCCCTCACCATTGTCTTCTTATCAGTGATTAACCAACCCTCAGGATGACCATGCACTACAACGCCTCCCTGCTCCTGGGCTGCGTGGTACCGCATGCAGAAAGTGCAGGGCGGCATTGCGGGGCACATACACACCGAGTCCACCAAGGGCACGACGCTTGTGGATGGCGGCCAGGATACTACGAGCGAGAACGGCGGCATACCGACGATCCGCATCTCGACAGTCGGATCACGAGAAGAATACGGATGCAGCTGCTACTGCGACGGACACGCTGGAGAGGCCGGTGCAGGCGGCAGCGGGTGATGAGAAGGCTGATCTCGCCAGCGCAGACAAGGATGCGAAGAAGGCGAAGGAACCGGCGAGCGATGGTGGGGCTGGGAGCGACATGGGCAGGGGTGGGAGCGGAGTACATAAAAGAAGGTAATTAGCTTGTACAGTGTTGGTATAATGGCCAAACTGTCTATTGTGTCAGTTTTGTAAATCTTACGCGCTAACAAGGTCGCAGGTTCGATCCCAGTCATGTCAATAATTAGAGCCTGTTCGGATGCCAGATCCAAATCCATGGATCTGCCCGACCTTCCTTATTAAGTAGCTCCAACATCATGTGATGTATATGAGCGTGACAGCGATATTTGACGCGTCTTGCGACTCTTCGACGCGCCCGAAGACCCAATGCATCCTGTCCACCTGTGTTACTGGCTTTCTTGTCTATTCAAAAGATCTAACAAAACAATTTTAAAGTATTGCCACAGCATCACGATCTGGCATTGAGAGCCCCAAATATTTTATTGAACTCGGCCGCCGATGAGGCAATGTCCCTCAGTGCCTGCTGCCCAGCGGAGAGGCGAGGCCTTTTGCGATAGATTGGGGCGGCCTGCGTAGCTACACACTGGCACTTGCAAGCGGAGATGAAGTTATTGCCTGTTAGCTGTATTTGATGAGCAAGGAACAGAACAAGGACATACATCGTCACTGTTATCGTCGCCCTTGCCGTCGTCGCCGTCGTCGCCGCCGCCGTCGTTGTGGTCCCCAACGGCACCACCATTACCCTCCATCTCCTTGTCGTCATCTTTGTCCGGGTCCCCACCAAAGTCCCGATTCATCTGCTCCTTGTTCCAGCGCGGGCTTGGGGACCTGGCTCCACCACTCTCCAGAGCGCCACCAACAGTGGCAGCAGCACAGAAGCTCTTTGGTTTGAAGTTTCCGACGCCGTCCCCAGCCTCCGCCTGGTGCTCGACGTGGAAAGTGACGAGCTGAGCTTTATTGTCGGGGCGGGTCCACGACACTTTGTCAATGGGGTTGGAGCCACCAGCTGTACCAGTAGCTGGGTTTGACTTGGGCAGCATTGCGGAAGCCTGCAGGGTGCGCGCTCGACGACGGGGTTCTCTCAATGAAAAAAAAAGACGCGAGGTGTCACAAATGATCACAGGGATCACATGATGTTGGAGCTACTTAATAAGGAAGGTCGGGCAGATCCATGGATTTGGATCTGGCATCCGAACAGGCTCTTACTATTTGAAGTTAAATACTATAGTAGGTAGGTCAAGTCAATTCAATTTATTAGTATCAACTTAACAGCTAATAGATGACTCATTTGAAACAAGTTAAGGATAATGGAAAATAAAAGAAAGTACTTAGAGATTCTAACAGAATCAGAAAATAACTAACAAAGCAATAGAAAAGTAAGTAACCACCCAGAATGTAGAAAAGGGTGATACCTTTTTTCTTTTGTACGCTTGTAAGCATCCTTCGGCTTACCAGCTCTGATAAGAGCCAGGCTCCTTACAAGGTAAATAGCCTTCCTATAAGAAAACATATGCTTATGAGCCGGTGAAGGCGGCTAAGGCCAACCATGCCGGATAAGACCAGCCTTTATTGATAAGATCGTTTGACCTGATAACGAGCGCTACTCTGATAGCCGCCTTATCGGCGCAAATACCTCGAATAAGAACAGCCGCTCGGATAAGATTGGCCGCGCTGATAAGGTGGACCAATCTTATCCGGGATCTTTGTTTGCGTAAGAGTCTTATCACACTAGATCCTATTATGTCCTTATCAGGCCGTACAAGGGCTTATGCGACTTTTCAAAAATTTCCGACATGGGACGCGTCTTTTTCGCGTGATCGTATTTCTGGAGCCTTCTAGGACCTTTTCGGTTCCATTCCCGCCCCATTTCCCCCTTCCATTGGCATTTGTTGCACACCTGCATACCCTCTCGAGTCTCCAGGATCCCAAAGCACCCGAATACTGACAGCTACTTGACAGCTCCAAAGTTCGCTAGCACCCCGGACGCGCGTTTTTCGCCACCAGTGTTTCTAGAGTGTTCAGGCAGAATCCCGAGTTATTTTCGCTGGTGGACAAGCCAAGCGACAAGCCCAGGATTGGATCAGTCGATTCAACTTGGTTGCAAATTGTGACGGAGGTAAATCAATGTCGCCGTCGTGCGTCGCGAATCTGAATATTGGAAATTGAGCGGTTATAACAGATTTGAGTCTCAAGAAGGACCCTCTCCCCATCGTCCTTAGGCCTCCGAGAGCGAATATTCGAATAATCCCTGTAAGTCGCTTTGACCTTCGGAGAATGCCGTGGGGGAAGTCCATTTGGACCTGCAGCACGTGCCTCGCCTGCGCCTCAATGACGGTTCTCATTACTCTGTTACTGATACCGCTTGCATGCGTCTATAGGATCCTCGCCCTCCTCGAATACGTCTTTCCCTACTCCAGGGCCCTACTCACCGACGACGAAGCAGAAGGGATGGAGAGCAAACCGTTGCCGGAAATCCCAAATTTACCCCTTACGACGACGACCACGACGAATAATAGTAATGCGGCGCCGAATTTAACGAAACTCTCGACGGACGCTCGGAGGCACCGTGCCGCGGTGCTGCGGTACCTACTCGCGGAGACGGCGCTAAATCTTAATGAGGACGAGAGAGTAGATTGGGCAGGCGCGCTAGAGGAGGCCCTCGACGCACTGGGCGAAGCCGTGGGCCGCGGGAAGTGGCTCGCAGGCGTCAAGCGGGGTAGACAGCGGGAAACCTCGCCGAGGGGCACGATATTGCAGACGGATACAGCATCCTCGCAGAGCAGTAACGCCGAGTGCGCCACCGCCGATACCGCCGAACAGAAGAATGCTACAGAGACAACAGAGCGAGACCGTCTCGCGGCGCTCCGCCTGCTCGCAGCCCAGCCGACGCTTCCCAATCCCCGTCCTGGACCGAAACACCTGCTGCTGTGTGTGGCACCGCTTGGGAGCCGCCTGGCGGCCCCATTGCCGAAGGAAGACAGTGGATTCGCACTCGTGCCATCCCGCATAGGGTGTGTCTTTACGCCGGGGAGCTTCACTTTACCCGAGGACGACGATGCTGCCACCTCGGTCCTGTACGGCCTCGCGGAATGGGACGGTGCGCATTCGTCTTGCTTTCTATCCCTTTCTTCTTACTTGAATCGTATCCAGCGACGTCCCCCGCTCCGCCCGAAGTGCGCCTCGTGGGTGGGACCTTTGCGCTGGTCGGCGCCACTTCCACGACGCAACACGCCGCACTGCGCACGGCTTTACGCGTAGGCGTGTATGTGCACCTTGGGCTCCTCCTCGAGCAACACTTCCTCGCGGACTCGGGCGTCCGGCTCACTTTCCCCCCGCCGCGCCCCCTCCTCCGCAGCTCCCATGCACTGACCTCACCGGTTCGCGGACAGGAGGGCAAGGCGGAGCCGGTATCGCCGACGCCGCAACCGGACGCGGGGAGCAACTCCAAGGCGCGCGGGAAGACGTTCCTCCCCGGCATCCTCTCCTTCTTCGGGAAAAAGCACAGCAACCCCTCGCTGTTCTCCCACCACCGCAACTCGAACTCACTCTCAAACAACAGCTTCTCGTCAGCTGCATCCGGCGCGTCGTCCTCCACGGCCGGCTCCGGATCGAGCTCTGCAACGGTCACCGAACGCGGCGGCGGCTCGTTGGACCTCACGCGCGTCGGCTCACGCTTATCGGCCGACGGAAGTGGGCGTCGCTTCTCCTTCATTGGCGCCTCGCCGCTCTCCCTCACGTCGGCCTTCTCCACGCAATCGTCCGCCTCCTCCCTGGGCCCCGACTCCAAGGACACGGAGGACACCTTCGTCGCGCTGCATGCACGTTTGGTGCGCACCGCGCCCCTCCTTTCCGCGTCCCCGAACCTGCGCGTCGGCGCGCCTGTGCTGATAGGGGAGCTGGCGGTGCGGGAGCGCGGGATTGCGGGTCTTGCGCCTCCGCCTTCCCTCGCCGAAAAAGACAAGGAGAAGGAGAAAGAGAAGGCGCGCAGTGGGCCCGGCACGGGAATGGTGCTCCGCGGGGACGAACGCGTGGGGCTCACGAGCATCCTTGGGTGGGACCCGCACGCGCGGGACAAGGGGCAGACGCGCGGGCACGCGATGGGCGGCGCGCCGGGGTTCGTACGGATGCAGGGGATCAGCGTGTTGGTGTCGCGCCATATACCGCTCGGGGACGCGTGCACGTCCGCGTCGCTCGGCTCGGCGTCGGGGCGCAACTCCGCGGCGTCGAGCGTCGAGCTGGAGCGCCCGGGGGTTGAACAGCAACTGCAGGTGGGGTGTGGACGGCCGGAGTGGACGACGTGGCGGTTTTATGCGCGCAATGAGGCTGGGGCTGGCGCGGATCAGACGCTGGGCGAGGCGGTACAGGCGCTCGCGGCTAGCGCGATGGAGCCGTGCCCACGAACGGGGTGCACGTTCACGAAGGGGCGGCATGTGCAAAGGATCGTACATGGGGCGGTGAGGATTGCAGTTAGCGTTGAGGAGTTGGCAGAGCCGGAAGATGTGGACGGGGAGGGGGAGGTTACGCCAGGGCTGCGCGAGAAGGTCGGGAGTGCGGCGATGCAGGAGGAGAAGGAGCAGCGCGGCGGGGAGGGGGCGGAGGCGGAGGAGAAGGGCACCAGTGGCACGAATGCGAAGACGAAGGAAGCTAGCACGAGCTCGACGTCCACGGCCTCAACATCGACCTCGGCTGCGAACGAGGATGATGGGACCCATATTGATATGTGGCTGAGCTGCGGTGTGTGCGGCGCGCGGGCAGCAAGGCGGGCGATGAGCGAAGGGACGTTGTACGTGCTCTTGCCTTTTCTCCCCCTTTCCTCGTGCAACTCGCCTGTTCTCCCAAACTTCTTCTTCCTCCTCTCCTGCTTCTTTTCCATTGCTTCCATTCCCCCGTTCTCTATCCTCTCCTCTCCCTTTTTTCTCTTGTCTCTTTTTCCCTCTCAAACCATTCACGTCTTCTTCCCAGTCTCTTCTCCTGGGCCAAGTTTCTCGAGCTGCTGGTCTACTCGCCCGCGGTCGCTGCGCTTGCGGCGCCCCTCTGTGCTCACACGGACCTTTCGACGTCAACATTTTCTTCCACATCCACCGACTCGTCAATGACGCCTACCCCCTCCACGGCAAGAACCTCCGTGTCGACGGCCTCAGCGACGTCCACACCTACGCGTCCGCAACCGCCCCCTCCGACATCTGATAAAGACAAGCAGGTCGAGCTTCCCCCTGCGCGTCTCAACCTCGTGCGCCACTTCGCACCCAAGGGCAAAGGGTACGCGGTGCGCATCGCCCTGTCGGCGCTCGACGACGTCTTCGAGCTACGGGTGCCACGGTTGCAGATTGTACGGCGGGGCGGGGTGCCAACGGGCCCCTTGACCGGGAACGCCTCCTCGGCGAAGGGAGAGGTGGCGTCGGCCGCTAGTGCACGGACGTCCGTCGCAAGCAGCGTGTCTACGGCGTCGAGTGCAGGGAGCCAGAAGACTGCGGGGGACAACGGGAGTGGCAAAGGCAGGGAAGGGGATGGGGATGAGAAGCGCACGCTACGGCGCGAGATCAGGGCGTGGTGGGCGGGCGTCGCGGACCACATGGACGCGGTCGAGACCACACTTGTTGGGAGCACCCTCGTCGGCTTCCGCAAGGCGCTCCCGCGGCTGCCGACCGTCGACGATGCGTGGGACTCGGCAGACGAGACGTCCACCGATGAGAGCACGCAGACGACACCGACGCGCGAATCCGCGCAGACCGCGCCAATGACGGCGCCGACACGTACGAAGACTCCGCACTGGATCGCGGGGCTGCCGCCGAGCGCCCCGACGACACCGCAGATCGCGAAGAGTGCACAGGAGTTCTTTCCCGCGGCCACCCCGGTGTTGGCGCGTGCGCTGTCGGATCCCTCGTCCTCAACATCGCCCGAGTCCTCAGATTTGACGCCAACCTCGTCGTCGGTTGCAGCGTTGGGATCGGCCACGGCGCCCACGTCGACGGAGTCGCTCAAGTTGCCAACCGCAGATGACCCGCCGGACTCGCTCGCGCTTCTTTCGCGCATGCGCGAGACGTTCCAGACCACGGAGCAGGCGCTGTACGCACAGCTGCTGTCCACTCCTGTGAGCGCGTTGAACGATGTGCGGCGTGCGTTCCTGCTTGCCGGACGCGCCGCGGAGAAGCGCCTGCGCGCTTGGCAGGCAAAACACCTGCGGGGTATCGGCGGGCGGCGGCGGAAGGGGAAGGCGCCGCCGGGGTTGGAGCTACATGCGCCGGAACCGGAGTGGTGGGGGAAGGGCTGCCACGCGACGCCCGGCGGGAATGTAATCATCCGCGAGGACGACTGGGGAAGCATCATCGCGTTCACAATGAGGTTTGTTGGTCTGCTGGAATTTCGGTCAAAATATGCTAACACCCTTTCCAGCACGACGGACTACTACCGCGAGCTAGCGAGTATGTCACTCGTGCGCGCGTCGCCGTCCACGGCACCTGTGCTCACACCCGCGAATATCACGAACCCGACATCGTCGTTCTTTTCGGCGCCGGCGAACTACAAGCTTTTCACCTCATCGACACAAGCAACACCAGACCCAGACAAGGAGGACGTCGTATGGTACGAGCACGAGGCGTACTCGGCGGTCATCTCTCGCAAGGAGCACCCGCGCGACGCGACATCCCTTCTATCTTTGCGCGAGGTCCTGCGGCAGAAGTCGCCCATCGATTCGATTGGCGGATCCGTGCTGTCGGGCGGGAGTTCGCGCTTTGGGAGCCTGGGGAGCGCGGCGACGAAAGGTTCCACTGGTTCCGGTGCGCCGCCCTCTGCGTGGGCAAAGCCGGATGTCCAGATTAGTAGACACGCAGCGGGCGGGGAGGTCGCCGGCACAGACTCGACGGAGTCGGCGGGAAAGATTTTGCATGAGATCGAGTCGGCGGGCGTACGCGAGGGGGAGACCTCGCGCCCCGGCTCGGCGATGTCTGGAAGCTTCCTCGCGAGTGCGATCTTTGCAGACATGCACATCAAGCGTGGGAAGGCGTCGTCTATCCTATCCGTCGAGAGTGAGGTGACGGTTGGCGGGAAGGATGACGACTCGGCGCACACCACGTCGGATGCGGAAGCGGACAAGGCGGACAAGGCGGAAGCGGATGGAACTGCAAGGCATGGCAAGGAAACAACCACTATAACGGACTCTCCGACGCCGACGCCGTCGTCCTTCAACACGTTGACCAGTGGGCTCTCGAGTGCCATGCGATTCATGCTGAACAACGGCGAGATTCCTCGACCGTCGATGTTCTCCAAGAACCACCATGGCCTGCTTGCGCCGGCAGACGCGTCCGCCATTGACGAGCGCCCGCATATTAAGTACGACTGGACGATCGGCAAGCGGCTCAAGTTCAGCTGTACGGTGTACTATGCGAAGCAGTTTGACCACCTCAGGAAGCGTTGCGGGATCGACGACGTATTCCTGAAGAGCCTGTCGCGGAGCGCGAACTGGGCGGCCGAGGGAGGGAAGAGCAAGTCGAACTTTTGGAAGACGGCAGACGACAGGTTCATCATCAAGACGCTCGTGAATGCGTGGAACGTCGCGGATCTGTAAGCTACTTTCGCTGTCTCCGGCGTGTGCGGAGCTGAACACATTCCCTTCGTGTGCAGACAAGTCCTGATCGAGCTGGCCCCGTCGTACTTCCGGTACATGGACGCGACCGCGAGCAAGGCCACTGTGCTCGCCAAGTTGATCGGGTTCTATACGATCGAGATTCGAAACCTGGAGACGGGGACCGTGCAGTCCAAGGCCGACCTGCTCGTCATGGAAAACCTGTTTTACAATCAGAAGATCGTCAAGACCTTCGACCTCAAGGGCATCCAGGGACGCAAGGTCAAGTCAAGCGCGTCTGGCTCGGGCGCCGGGACGCTATTTGACGGCGAGTGGATTGAGGGTGCGTAATCGGACGCCGTGCTTAGCGGGTTTAAGCTCATCGTTGCTTTGAAGGGCAACAACGGACGCTTACGCTCGTGCGCCCGCACTCCAAGGTCGTACTGCGGGAGGCGATCAAGAGCGACGCGGAGTTCCTCGCGAAGAGCAACATCATGGATTACTCGTGTGTCTTTGTCTGTCATCATTGAGCACCAAAAGCTGATTGTGAGTAGCCTTCTCCTTGGTGTTGACCAGGAGCAGAAACAGATCGCCTGTGGGCTGGTCGACACTATTGGTTTGTGAATCCACGAGAGATACCCCCAGTGGAGCTCATTGTGTTGGCAGGGAGCTACACATTCGCGAAGACCCTCGAATACAAGGCAAAGCAGGGCCTCAACTCTGGAAAGGAGGTCACCGTCATCCCGCCCGCCGAATACCAGGAGCGCTTTGTCAGCGCCCTCGACGGGTACTTCCTCGCCTGTCCTGGTGCGCGCTCCGTCCTCCTCGCTTATATTTCGGCCGCTGATTCCACCCAAAAGATAAATGGTCCCGACCGATGGATGACAGCAAGCCCGTCGACGACCCAGGGCTACTCCCTAGTGTACTGTAAAAACTACTATGGCAAGATACCAGCGACGGACGGACGCTCTAATCTTTTTCTCTACGAGTAATGATCTAATGCCTAGACGAACACGCAGTGTAACTTAATTACTCACATAACGATTTGTACAAAGCAGAATAAATGTATTTTTCCGGTGTGCGCACCACCCGGTGTCCACCAAGCTACATCTCCCCACATTCTAGACAGAAATTTCAATCACCTTTGCATCAACATACAGAAGCAGGACACACCGGTGATCTTGACGACGAGCTTGGGGCGATTGTTCGGGCCTGTCTGTACGTTCTCGATCTTGCGCAGCGTGAGCATCCCGTCGATGACCTTGCCGAACACGACGTGCTTCCCATCGAGAAACTCGCATTTTGCGGTTGTGATGAAAAACTATGAGCGCGTTAGGATTGATGGTCTAGTGTATTATTAAGATGTACCTGGCAGCCATTAGTATTGGGGCCCGAGTTTGCCTCGGGGAAAGTCAGATTCTGCATCGGTTTTGATGAGGGAGAAGGCTACCATGGATAGTAGCCCGGGGCCGAGGTGCTTTTCTTGAAAGTTCTCGTCCTGCGTTGATGTCCCGTTAGCCGCTGTAATGGGAACGGACGTCGATACACGCACTGGAAACTTGTCGCCGTATATCGAAAAGCTCCCTGTGCCGTCGCCTTTCAAGAAATCACCGCCTACAGCGCAAATATATTAGCGATCGTGTTTGTCCATTCACTTTGCGATAGACACACCTTGACACATGAAATTCGGGACTCTGGGCGCTCGTTAGGTGGCAGTCGTCGCAGAGTGAGAGAATATATTCGGGTACTGACACTCTGGATCAGACCTCAGTAGCCACTTGCACCGCGCAAGACGCCGCGTACCTGTGGAACGTCGCGTTCTTGTAGCCTTGCGGTCGTGAATTGACCCTATTCACGACTATACCATGAGATAAATGAGATTTTCAAGGTCTATTCCGTCCCACCTGTATTCCCCAGTGCATAACTGACGGAAATTCTCTGCTGTTCTGAGAAACGAATGAATGAAGCAACATCGACGAAAATCATTGCTCACTTTGGCACGATATCACTAAAAAGCTCCATCTTGAGACGTCCGGCTGGCGTCTCACCGATGTTGATGTCCATGAAGACGATCGGTCGGGTGGAGGTCATCGTGGTGGATGGTAGTCTTGTTGTTTGTCCTTGTATCTTCCGGATCCGGCCGCGGCCCGGTGATCCTTGAACTTACCTTGGCTGTCTTAAATCTATGCGTTTCGAGAAACCAGTCGTCGGGCTCATTTGCGCTGGATGGAGAATTCAATAGTGCTACACACCTTCCGATGTGAACCCCAACCTCGACGCCATCGATGAAGTTGGCGAAAACCAGAGCCCATGCGTTTCCCCCAAGTTTCGCCGTTACTTTCTTCAAGTTTGAACTTTGGAGCCAGCACCCAAACCCGAGATCTCTCATCACTACGTCTAGCGGGATATCATCAATCTGTCTGGATGTGGAACTACACGAATCGGCGGAAGAGTTGTCTTGGTTCCACGTCCCAATCTCGCCGAGTCCTTGCTTTAACCCCAAGTTCAAGCCTCTTCCTGACCTGTTTCGGAGCATTCAGCCTCGTGGGTGGTGTGGTTCTATTCCGGGCTTCTGAGCTGGACCCAAGCCCCACCCGATGTCGGGGTCGGGTCGGGGTCGGGGTCGGTATTTTGTCAAGCCCGTGACCGTGGCCAGTTGAATATTTGTGCTGCTGAGATTTTTTTCCCTGTGAGTCGATCGGACATCAGTGTTGTTCACCCAAGCTAGAATGTGTTTACCATTTGAGCAATGATTTTTAAGGCAGCATATTTAAGGTTGAAAGTCGCTGGTGGGTTGAAAAGTCTCCGAAAACTGCTGTGATGTATTGAAGTCACAGGTAAAACAGCCTCAGTTCGTGCCCGAGACCAAGCCCGGCCGATATCACCCGATCAGACGCTGCTCGATGTGGATAGGGATAGCCGAATCATATATCAGCTGATGAAAAGTGCGTAGGTCACTGGTCAGTCCCTTCACCCACTCTATCTACCGAAAAACCAAAGTCATGTCGTCTCTGTTCGATTTTCCGCAGAGTTCTTATATAGTGTGAGTCATTTCGTTATTGCTAGACAACTTAGGGGCTGACGCTGGTTGACCCATTTTCAGATTCCCCTTAGTAACCTTCGGCTCCTATCTCTCACCAATACCTATCCTGTCCTTCCTGTCAGCACCATCCGGCTTGGGCGCCCGACTTTTTACTCCGCTGCTTTCGAATGCGCTCCTCAAAGTATCTGATGGCACGGCGACGGTTCAAAACAATCCGCAAAAGGCAATCGCTCTGCTCACTGCATTCTACCTGGCGTCGGTTTACATCGGGAGTGCGACCATGTCGGTGACTGGCCAGCTTCTCGGTAACAAGACTGGATACAGGAACAGAGGTTGGTTGCCCTCATTTCATTTTTCTCTCAAATTTCTCACCGGGACTGCTCGATCCAGAACCGCGCCTCAACAAGCGAAACCTTCCCACTGGGCTTCCGCATCGCATGGTCGCGACGCATGAGGCGCTCTACGACCTTTTCCCTGGTAAGCCGATTTTATGAAATGAGCAGTGACCTTGACCCTGGACTATTGTTTTAAAGCGTACGCCGTGACTGCGGCGCTCGTAGCTGCCTCGATAACAGTAAAATCTCCCTCCATTCCGATCAACGCACTGGTGCTGCACGTCTTTTTCAAACTTGCGGTTTTCTCGCCCGCGTACCTGGCCGGCATCGACGTCGTCCGGAGCTACAGCCACATGTGCTCAATCTCTGCGTTGCTTGTGGCCTTGTGGGCCATCGTCAGAGAATAGGGTGGAAAGCTTGCAAATTATGTCTCCTTGCTGTGTACCTACATGTTGCATAACCGAAAGGCATCGACGACCGGCAGCAAAAAACATTCAACCTATTTTTCTTCTTTTCGACTGACATGGACGCGGTAAAACATAACCATCAGCCCCGATTGCAACATTCAACACCTCTTCAACCTCAAATCTAGCGTTTAAGGCGCGCTTGAAAACAGGGAAGAGCTTTTTAGAAGCCTCTTTAGCCTGGCTACATACTATGCGTCCTGCAATATAGGATAACCGGGTTTCGGACCCGAACAAAGTGAGTCTGTTGAAAAAATCCTACATCGACTCCCGTGGCTCTGGCGATCAAATTTCCCGATCTCCTAGGGCTTTAAGTTATGGGCAATATAGGGCAAGTACCACCGGCTTGTAACGAACTGTTACGAAGCATGGGCGGATGTGATCCGCTACGATGCACTGAGATTTTTCCGACAATGTAGTCCACGACTTGGCTTTGCTCGTGCATATCGGCGCGCTGCTCTGCGTTTTGGGCTTTTTCTACGCGGGCTCATTCGTCACCCTCCGACCCGGTCTTCCCCTAGTCTAGAGTTAAGCGGTGCCAGAATAAACTTGTGCCAGATGTATGGAGGTCGACTGTATGACGTAAAGTGCGGAGTTTGAATTCTCTTTCAATGCTAATTGCTCTTCGAACAACCCAGGAATACAGATCTTGGAAGCCAAATGTACTATACTCTCACTGTATACAACTCTGTCTCTTTGGAATTCTGTTTCCGCCCAAGCTTGACACGAAATGAAACGGCGGTTTTTGTAAGCAGCCAGGCCATCAAAATTCGGCCTCGCCTTCGTAGAGGCGAAATTAATTGAGAGAGTTGATTGACAATTAAGGCCCTCCGGGCATGTCCTGGTACCTCCTGCCAGACCGCGTCGCTTAAAGAGCCAAACAAGGAAAAGGCGATAAATGTGTGTGCAACTGTGTTGCAGCAAAGTCAGTAAGTCAGGTTTCTGGTTTGCAACGTTCAAGCCGTGCCAGGATGCCAAAGTGCTTAATTGTGTTACATTGAAGTAGTTGAACAGGCTCAGAAGGCACCAGATTTCCGAGGTGAATGCAGTGTGACTGAGAGATCGGACACATATTATAGCTTGTTTGAATTTTACTCCCCGTATGTTCCTCAATGGGACCACCGTGGTATAAATCCTCCTCCTCCTCCTCCCTGATCTCTCCCTAGTGGAATTCATACTCTCAATTTAATAAATATGTGCGCGACAAATGACTGTCCCAGGATCTACACAAATTTCATTGGTCATCTGGTTAAACTTAACGGCGGATCGGTCGACTATTACCAAGCGGGCACCTTCATGGACGCCACCGGGGACCCACCGTATATAGGCTCGGACGCTTGGGAAGAAGCTACGGCGAACTCGATATATCTGAATGACTGTTTTCAAGATGACCGCGACGGCTTGGCTTGGGGCGGGGACGATTTCACGGAGAACCACAACGGACAAACACTCGCCTCGTCAGCAATAACAGATATATCTGTGGTTGTTGAAAAAAAGAGGACAAGAGACTGGAACAAAAAAGCAGACCACCAGGCATGGTAGAAGAGTAAGATACAGGCATGAAGATATACATAGGAGGAATGGATCGCTGAATGATGAATCAAAAGAGTTAGCAGGAAGGCCGACCGAGGCCTAGAACCGGGAGTTACCGCTGCGATCGAGGTTGGAATTTTCGGGTTCTTGAGGGCCCATCATAGGCCTGGACCCGGAAGTTACCGCTACGATCGGGGTTTGCAATTGTGATACGTAGACCTGGTACCTAAGTCGGTACCAGGAATACTCCAAGATGAAATGTTGATAGGACCACCACACCCTTTGGTTCTGCGTCCGAGAAAAAAAATGATTACCTATCAAGGTCGACCAGGGTCGACCTCCGATCAATGGTATTGGGCCTCGGCCAATCGACAGACTACAATATGCGAGGTACGAGTAGTTCAACTGTTGTAGTGTCTGTTTATAAGAGAGTATGGAAAGCAGGCACGCTTTGAAACATTTGATGGTATCAAATGATAGATGACGGCTTTCATCGTGCCGTGAGCGCCTTCAACTGAAGGATAAATACTCTCGAGCACATGTGCGTCTTTTCTCGCTTTCCGAGCTCGAGAACATCCCACATGCCCCACAATACAAGTTGACCCTAATGTTATGATGTACATGTGTTCATGGAACACTCACACGGCATTGGCGGTTTTCCAACGGGCATCAATCGAGACCTTTTAAGTTTTTTGAGGCCAAAATATGTTCAGAGAGAATCAAACCTGCTATTTGTCGATATTCATTCGAAAAAATTACTCCCACAGTTGTCTCCCATGCGAAGCCCGGGCTACTTCGAAGAGTCGTGTGAGGCTCTGTTGATGTTGAGTTATCTGACCCTTCGTTTAACAGTTTGTGGGTGTATAAAGGGCCTGGACAATCACAAAAGTCGTTTCAACCCTCACCGACACTTTTAGTATGAGTCCGACTCGTAAGATCTGGATATTCTCGTCTACAGTCTACATATGTTTGCCCCTTCGCAGCTGTGGAAGGTTAAGTTTCAGATATAATCGGATAGAGGCGGCTCGACCGAGCTATACAAAATTCTTAACCAATAAAAACACATTCTAGGTGGTTTGGTGACGCTTACTAATTATTTGCATGGCCTCAAGTCTCTCGGGCATCTCGGGCATGCCAGAGATGTGAAATCAAATGCTCCCCCATCCATTTAAACCCCATGCACTCGTTTCACACCTGAGCACGTAGTTCACCGCTCCAAAACCGAATTTATTGTGCTCCAATCCCTGTCCTCCCCCAGTGTTTTTGCTGTGATAGCCGGAAAATCGAGGCTTAGGGGCTCCACCAGGACCGCTTTCACTTCTGAAAAAGCCATAAGCCATCTCTTTAGGCATTATGTTACTATGTTCGCTTTTCACGGGGATAAACACACAGGACGCGCCGTTGAACATACCTTCCATATTAGGAACAAGCCGGCCATCGTTCGGCATGTGATCCAATCAAATGTTTCAAAGCGTGGTGCTCCTGCTTTCCATAAGAGAGTAAATAAGGTCAACCTCCGACCAATGGCATCCTCCAATCCAATCCGTCCTGTCCCATCGCCTCGGCCAATCGACAGACTATAACATGCGAGGTACGATTCAACAGTTGTAGTGTGCCATTTATAAGAGACGTGCTTTCCCCGCTGCGTCGTGAAGTCCCGCAGTGCGCCGGGTCTGATTTAATACTCTACGCCACACCAACCTAAGGTGATGTTCGGGCGCCATTATGTCGTCCTCCCACAGCGTGCAATATAACTTAATGTAACAAAGATGTTCAACCCCATCAGGATCGCCCGCGCGTGCAGCGGATCAACTGATAATTACGACAACTTCGGACTTTAATTAAGGCTACATAATCTGACTTGTTGGTCGCTTTTACTCCTAAAGGTAATATACCCTCTTAGTTGATGTCTCTCTTCCGTCGAGCATTTCCGTTGGCTATCAAAGGCTCTGTACCAATTTCTCCAGAGTCAGCGACACGCGAATTGTCGGGGAGCGCAACCTCGCACGGTGCGAGAAATTCGGGTACATGCAGAAAAATGGGAGCGGGTGGATCCCTTAGCGTTGAGAAACCAGCACGAAGTAACTATTTGGTGCCCAATAAATATCCTACCAAGTAGATTTCCCGGCGAGTGCAACATCTGATTTTAAAAAGTATGGTAGGTAGCTATTATATTCCGGCGCGGTCCTGTTAAGAAACAACCAGAACTATCTTCAGACGATCAAATCTCGATTGAATCTCGGCCCACATAGACTAATAGGCCTTCTATGGCCTGCCCCGGGTGTGATTGGCCAGGGCGAGGTCTGTCTAAGATCTGAGACGGTAGCCCTTCCAGCGCGGTCCGCCCGGACTCATGAGTCATGCCAGACTACTTAAGATTCAAACGAATTGCCCAGATGTTCCTAGACCTGGCTGCTCCCTCTCATGAGTGACTACTTGACATTGCTCGACGCGTTCCGCGCACATATAAACAATCCTCACACCAAAAACCGACCAGCCGTCGAATGTGGGGACGAGCGGTGGACGTACGACGATTTGGACGCTATTTCGACGGGTCTGGCCTTGGAAATTGAGGCACTGCATGGCAGACAACCCACCGTTGCAATTATTGCGGAAAATCTACCTTATACTTTCGCCTTACATCTGGCCATCTGGAAATTAGGAGGAATTCCCGCTCCGATCGACTATCATACGCCTAAGGCGCTCTTGCAGCCCATGCTCCAGAAAATCGCACCGACCTTTGTAGTGATTCCTTCGACGGAGACCGCGACCCAAAAAATTATCTCTGGTTTGTGCAATATTTTCCGATATCTTGACCCTAGTTCTGACTTATTTTAGATTTGGGGCTCTTTGTGGTTAAATTGACGCCTAAAGATACCACCATGACTGCGCTCTGCCAACGCTTTATGGAGGTATCGGACCTTCCTCTTGATCAGTACCCGCCGCCAGAACCCACCAGCATCTCCGTATATCTCTTCACTTCCTCCGCGTCAGACGTAACCAACATCAAATGTGTTCCGCTAACGCACCAAACGGTCGTCGCACAAGCCGGTAGCATGCTTGCGTGGAACAGAAGAACCTTCCCCGATGCGTTGTTCGAACATGTCCGCATCCTGGGCTGGGGTCCGTTCTCTCACATGATAACTTTCGTCGACATCGCGAACAATTTCTATCTCACTGGCGGGTGTTATATCTTTGGACTAATCCCGTCGGGGTACTTCATTCCTGGAGTGAAACACGCGGATGAAACCCGCGACGTGCCGGCTTTGCTCTTGGAGTCGATGGAGATCCATCGCCCGGACACATTCATGGCGGTGCCTTTGATATTCGAAGGCATGATGAGGACCGTGACTTCGGAGCACCACAGCCTGGGGCTATGATATATCACCCATTGGCAATCAGCGATCGTTAATTTTACATCAATTGTGCTCCTCGCCTACCTGTCCCATACATCATCTGAGCGATATGCTTGCCCAGCCAGCTACCCACTGTCGTCGTCGTGGCTCACGACGAGCAAACATGTATCTATATATAAGCTCAGATGACCTCATCACCCCAATTTGGCAGACGACGTCGAGCAACGCTCGACGTCGTCGCTGACGATGAGCAGAATAAAAACATATTAAATACGCCAAAAAATACAAAAAAAATGTAAGAACAGAGAGAAATGTAGCTCTAGCGTCCATAGCAGCATCAGACATCTAGGTAGGTACTAGCTCTGACTGGACGCTCCGCCGCGTCCGGGATGGGGTCTGCTGCCTCGTCCTCACTTTCCGAGCTGTCGCTGCTACCCCCTGCCTCATCCACATCTGACCAGACGTCATCAACGCCCTCGCCCGCCCGCCCCTTTTCGATCAGGGCCGGTAACCCCACCCATTTAAGGGCGAAGGCAGCGCGGAGCTCGGCGAGCAGGTGAGATTGCCTGAGGGCGTATCCGGCCTCTCCCTCCTTCTGTGCCCCATCCAGAAGGCCCCGGCGATCCACCTGGTCCCTCCACCATTCCGCTCGCCAGTCCAAGAACTGCAGTATCCGACGCATCTCCTCCTCGAGTAAGTCCACCTCTTCGCCCCACCGCATTGCCCTTGCCCGTGTTTTGGCCCACTCGATTCGAAGTGCTATCGGAGACACGGTCAGTACTCGACTTCTCAGGATGATCAATCATACCTTCGTTCATGGACTGCGTCTCCCCCGCCGGCGATTGCTTCTGGACGATCCAGATCCACGACGTGGCCAGCCGCTTGCGCTTCTTCCTGGGGTGCCTCGCCTTCTTCTTCCCGCCTCGACCCCCCCTCTGCCTAGCTGGATCCCCGAACGTCGACATTGGCCTTGCGCGTACATCCTCGTCCTTCAGCTCCTTCAAAGTGACCTCCCACTCATTCTCCTCCAACGCTCTCCCCAAAGATACGAGTGCCGCGCGCGCTGCACGGTACTGTGCCACCGCTCGTCGGATGAGCTCGTCGAGAGCGTCGATCTTGTCGTTCGAGCGCATACTTCTCTTGACGCCGCGGACATTCTTGTCCTTGTACTTGTATATGTGGGCGCGCACGAGCAGCCCTCGTCGGATGTCGTGCAGCGCCTCGTGCGCTTGGCCAACGCGGAGCCGGTACTCGTACTGCTGCGCCTCCTTCGGGCAGTATGTAGAATCCTTCTTGAACCTCGCCCCCGGTACCTTCATCATCCCGGAGGGCATCCAGAGCTTGATGTCTTGGACCCTCACCCCGGGGACGACCTGGCTGCGTGCCGCTCTCGCTCGAGCGGCATCCTCCCTGCGTCGCAGCCAAGTCACCCGCGGGATGAAGCCCTGCTGGTGCTCCATCCAGGCTTCAATCTTGCGCCGCAGCTTGCTCGTGCGCTCGACCATCTTACGCTGCTGGTCGTCCGTGGGATGCAGGCCCATGGCCGCCATATCGAAGCCTAGTACTCTTCTGCTCCTATGTTAGTAAGATGACACAGTGTCGGTAGGTCCACGTACTGGTTCTCCTCCAATTGTAGCCCCACTGAGATCATCTCCGTTACATGCATCCCTTCAAAGACTTCGCCATCCTCCTCTTCTCCACCCGCCGCCCTCGCTGCCGCCTCTTCTGCGAGCTGTCGCCTGACTTGGGCTAAGTGATCGTCCTTCTCCACCGTCTCGAAGGGATTCGGGTCCTCGGGGTTCAGCTCCCAAGCCTCCGCCATCTTCGTCCAGACGTCCACCGAATCAATCCCTTCCTCGTCGCTTGCCGCACGCAGGGACTTCTCCATGTCGTCCAACGCCGCCTTCGTCGCCACCATCTCGGGTACGGCGGTCGTCGTTTTCTTGTACATTGCTCGGCCTTAACCCAGGTCAGCCTGTGATACGTCTGCAGAGTATGTGGTCGCACTTACCCAAACCAACGATCTTCTTCCAATTCAGATCGTTGAAGTGCTCGTTGAGCGTGTCGCGCCGTGCACCAGGACCCATCTCCTTCGTGCTGCCTGCCAGTGGGTTAGCATTTGCCCAGCCGCGCTCAGGTGCTTCGCCATCGGTCTGGCCCACGTCGCGGGTCAGGTTAAAGGAAAATCGCACGTTGCACGCCTCGATGTGGGCCGGCAGGTGGAACTTGGGGACTAAGAAGACGATGTATTTGCCGTTGTTCTCCATCTGGATCTCCGATTCGTACGTCGCCATCCGGTTCCATATGTTGATATGCCACTGACATGCTATGTCGTACGAGACGAAGAAGCGAACGAGATCGGTGCCAGCGACACTTCTGAAGAACATGTAGTCAATGTTTATGTATCTGTACTGAAATTAGCGTTATTCAAAATCAGCGTTGAGTCGTAAACGTACCGCTCGCCAAACTGTAAATCGCCCACTGCCAAAGGGCGCTTCATGTTGTGGCGCGCACAATCCACTGCACCGATACCCGACGACGCGGTGCCACGGGCCTCGCGATCTGGCTTATCGACCGCATCATGGGAAACGCAGGTACTTCGCTGTTGTGCGCGTTGGTTAGTAAGTAAGTATGGCAATGAAGAGCCGACTTACTTCTTGTGGCTTATCCCAATGTTTTGCTACATGTTCCATATACCGCTCCACCTCACAGTAGAAAGACCATCCGTCCCCCAAGCCCGGATCCTTCTTTTCTGTTGAGACGTCCTTGCGCTTTAGTCGAAAATTGGCGTCCATAGCCAAAAACAACGCGTATAGAAACCTGAAAGAATGTCGTCAGGACAGGATGGCTGTCGTCAAATCAGATATCGCTTACTGCTTCTCCTCCGCCTTGTCCTTCCAGTCAGGCGGTAGATTTTTTCCCGGCTGAGGGCAAGCGGGGCAGAGGAGCGCGCATTCGCCCGGCGCCGTACCGGCAATTCCAGTAGGATCGTGCCCCTGCCCGGCTCGCTTGAGCATATGTAGGTTGTTCCATTCGCGGGTCATTCGACGAAATTCGGGGTATCTGTTCTAAAAGTTCCGTCAGCGTCATATCCCCGCAGTCTTGAAAGCAACGTACCGGGCGCTTCTTCAGACCCGTGTTGTCGCCTTGCCGGGAAAGGGCGTGGTAGTACTCATACGCAGAGCACTTGGACTCGAAGTTCATGAGCTGGAAGCGGTCCAGCTCATTGAACGTCGCTGCTGTTCGGGGATGCACCACCGTCGCGGGATACAGGCGGGCGCGCAGTAGCTGACTCGCATGCGTTCCGCCCTTTCCGCACCCACAAAAATCTAGCGCCACTCGATGAACGGCATTCTCCCCCACAATTACAAAATCGTTGCCGGGGGCCGGCTCAGGCAAGCTGCAGCGGTTGTTGCGGCCAACCCAGTGGCCGAGTTGAATGCGAAGCCCGAGTTCTTTTAAAGTCTTATCCTCGAAATATTTCCCGTTCCAGTACTGAGGGACATCCCATATCAGTGAATGTAAAGGCGAGATGCTGATATGACATACCTGTACGCCGTGAAGAGGATTTGGCCGGTGCTCAGCCACGAGGCATGTTTTGCAAATGAGCTCGCCGCCGGCCATGCAGTCATCGCAGCGATGGTCGGCTTTTCCAATGCGACAACTGGCACAGACTGCGCACGACTGGTGGTCACCCCGCCCCTCGAGGAAATTCAAGATGTGCAGGAAGTTCTCGCGGTCGTTTTCCACCCATTGACGAAGAGGGTCATCCTGTCGAACCCTTTAACTAGATATCACACGAAAGGTTGTTGGTACGTTACGTACCGAATCCCGCAAAACGCGCGGTCCATCCTCATCATCTGAGCCAGGCTCCGAGTCTAGGCCACCCTCCTGCTCGAATAGCGGGCCCGAATCATTGCCTGGATCGTCGGGTCTGAGCAGGGAGCCGGTCGATTTTTTGGATGGTGACGCTGGCACCGCGAGAAAGAGGGCGTCGTGGCGTAGGGAACCATCCGCCTCGACGTGGGTAGTCTCTCGCAGCATTGTCGTGAGATTCTTGGTCCGATTCAAGGGCTGTGAGGAGCCGGCGGTAATATCCAGCTCGCCATTCTCATCCGAGTCGTCCGAAGGCGGGAAATCGTAGTGGGATTCAATGGGCTTGCGTTTTGGCATAGGGGAAAGGAACAAGGATGAAACGAAGTAGTACGAGGAGGGGCGGTCGTGCTGATCAAGGGGTTTGATCATCAACAAGTGCGAGTAACATTCGTTGAGGAGCGCATGAGCGCATGAACGAGCGAGTGAGCGGGTGAGCGGGTGAAGCAGCAATGGCCTAGAACGTCGAAGGAGTACATAAAACCAAGCGGCCAGCGCCCAGAATGGGGGCTGCCAGCTTGGGCGAGCGCCCAAAATGGGGGCTGCCTACGTGGTGGTCTTGATGATCAACAATCGCAAGTTGATCACATGATTGCGCGTCTCTCGTCGTACTACTACTCTTCTCGAATCTCATGGCAGGTCAGTGGGAAAAACTTGGAGTAGGAGATTTTCACTCGAGTTCTATAATCCAGGAAATCCCACTCCGGCCTCCAGCGTACAAACAGGGGAGTCCCACAAGAATCTCGACTACATGTTCTTGTAAGTCCGCCTCATTTAATTCCTTCCCTCTCTTATTTTTTAGTCGAGCATTGTCATGCGATGCCTCTTTCAAACTCAAAATGGTTAGCTCGTACGATGTCTCTTGCCAACTCAAGAGTGGCCTGCCTTGCGCCCAACCCGCCCACTTCAGCCCGCCTCTGACCGCCGAAGAACTCGCCGAGCTCCCTGATCTCATACCCCTGGAGGATGAGGACAACGACCACCGCATCACCTCTTGTTCTCGATGCGCTGCACCGCCGCATTCCAAGCTGTAGTTTACTTAATAACACGCAAATTTACTTTTTAACATGCGATTATTCATTCACATCTCGTTGGATATTACGCGAATACAATAATCAGTCGACCTCCTCCAAATCAATACTGGTCTCCCTAACCAAGGAGGCCGAGCGCCGACGAGTCGTGGCCAACATCCTGGGCTCACGATGATGATAAGTTGCTTGAATATCAACATAAAATTTACGCACCGCGCCTTATCCTCGATCAGCTTCACCCTGCGTGTTTCGTCGTCGTTCCGGGGGTAAGGGTCATCGAGATTGTCGTGGCGGACCCCGCGACCCATCTGCTTGTAAGGCCACTTCATCTCGGTTATGTATTCCCAATGACGGATTTGATGCTCGCGTTCTTCTTCGGTGTCGCTGAGGTCCCTGGAGGCTTGGTTACAACAAAATAGGAATAAGAACGCTCAACTCACGAGTACTCATCAAGAACGTCGCCCGCGGTCTCCCCCGTTCTCGCGCTAATCGCCGGCGGAAGGTAAGGCACGGAACTGAGACAAAATAACGATACATACCTCTCCTTGTAGGCTTCAAAGGCCGCATCGAAGTCGGCGTTCCACTTTGCGTGCCAAGCGTCATTGCTCTGAGTATATTTGTTAGCATGCTTGGGGAAAAGGACCGTCGTGCTCACCTCGAGTTTTGACAGCTGTTTTGAATCGGCCAAAATTCTTGCAATATACTCCCGCGACTCGATTGTCTCAGCGTCGATGTACCGCGGGACGTAGAAGCCGGCGGCCTCAGCTTCCTCCGGCGGTATTTTCCGCACGAAAGGGCGTAGCTTGATCTTTGGCCTGCGAGTCTCCAGGTAAGATATTTCGTCGAAATCGAAACCGTGGACCGGGGACGGTGGGTCGGCGTTGAGATGCTCCATAATAGATGAGGGAGAGTGGGGTTAGACGGAGAAGAAATACTCTACCCGCGAACAGATATCGGCTCAAGGGTTCTGTGCAATCATAGAAGATCAGACCAATATTCTGAAAGGAGGTGAAACGTACCTGGTTTCCGTGCATGGAGGTAAGTTCTACAGAACATGTGCTTTCCCATGTGGAATCTCAAGCTGGAGATCTACGTTGCATGATATTTTGATCAACTAAGTTACGGTTCTACTGGGGCCGGCGCCGATGGTAGACACGCATGGAAGTGGGCATGGCGCCATCCGCCACTTGCGCGAGCTTGAACGCTACAGCGGTCCGGGGGTTCTCATCACCAGCGGGGAAGAACTTGGCATCACGAAGCTGCCGCCCACGCGAACGAACTGGGTTGGTGCAGCCGCAGTAGTCGAGCGATACCTCGTGTAAACCATCGGTGTCCAGGATGACGAAGTTATTGTCGGGGATGCGGTTGGGACAAAAGTCGTAGAGACGGTGCCCCAGCTGTATGCGCAGGCCAGCACCCTTGAGGGTGACCCCTGCCAACCCAGAGATCGTCAATATCTAAGGGCCACACATACATGCGACATCAGCTTAGTAAAGTATTAGTAGAAACTCAACGGCGCACCTCAATCCGATGCAACGGATTTTGAGCATGCTGTTCGACCATGCACTGGCTGCAAAGAAACTGCGCGTCGAAGCAGTAGAGGCAGCGTAGGGAGGGGTTCTTGGCCGCGCAAGTTGCGCACTCTTTTGGTTGCTCGATCTGTTCCCGGATGAATGCGAGGTCCCGAATAGCTTGGAATGTAAGATCCTACTCCTTCCTAGGTAAGTCGTCGAAAATTTCCTCGAAGCAGTGGGCAACTCACCCGAGTCGACGGATCCATGGTGGTAGAGGAACGAGTCGAAGGGAAAGATTGGATCAGATTTGCTCATCACACGTGCAAGATAACATCTTATCTCTCAGATAATATCTTATCTCAGATAAGCATCGCAGTTACAAACTCGGCCACTATATACAATTTCGCCGTCTAGTCTCTGAGCCACGGGTGCAGCGCCAAAAATTCTCGCCTGTTGCCCTGCTCACGTCGGCGCACAAGCTCATCCACCCTCGTCTTCCTCAGCTTCTCCCTCTCCTCCGGCGACATGCCATCGAGTTCCATGCGTATTGCGGGCGTCACATTTTGCGGCTTCAGGTGGCCCATTAGCCACCGCAACATCTCCCCACTGGGGGGGCCTTTGTTACTCCCTTCGAGATAGGTTATCGCCTCTGAAATATTGGTTTAAGAAAGTAGATTTGAATCTTTCAACGCTATTAAATAATACCCTGTTTAAATTGGCGTTCAAGTGTATCGATTTCATTCTGATCAGTTTGTGTGCTTGCGTCCGGCATTGTGATGAGGGTGGGAGACGAGATAATTTTGCTCCTCCATATCGGAGCAGTCAAGTATATAACGACTCGGTTCCATTGATCTTGATAGATGGAAGCCTGTTTCGGGACGGATACGCGCATTGCCTAGTTTCCGTAATCAAACGTTGTGCCTAAAAAATCAGGTATATTCCGTGCAGTAATGGGACTAGAACTATTTACGCTGCGAAAACAGCTGCCCGATCCACATCCAGCTCGTCATATTTAGAAAATAGGTCCAGAGCCCACCTCCACCGTGATCCAGGCACCCCATCAAAAAGCTCCTTCAGCTTCCTTCCGCCCGGCGTTGCCAAGAGGGATTTGGCGGACTGATACCCATATGCGGCCCAGCGGAAAAGCCCCCCCGCTGCGTACTGGGTGAAGGAGTGGCGCGTTTCAGTGGGCTGGATGGAGGTGTTGCCGTGGTCCAGAAACCCGGAAGGGATCAGCATGCTCGCGCCGCTGGGGAACTCGATCACAAGGCGGATTTGCTTGAAAATCATGTGGCCGCCACATTTCGAATCAAACTCCCCCCCGCATGTGACACCGCAGAGACCGTGGCTGAGGTTGAGATGGTCGAGATGTTCGAAGGTGACAGCATCTGGCCCGCAATTAAAGGTTGCCGCGGGGAAAATTGAATTCTCAAAGTTGAGGATAAGGTCGGGGTGGTGCTCGAAAAGACCCCGGAAAACACGACAGTAGTACCTATAAAGCTTGGGCGCGTACAGCGCCAACCCAGCTGAAGACTGATAAATTTCATACTGGAGAAACTTAATGGACAACCGTACCTGATTGAAAGCCGGCGAGACGACAAACAGCTGGGTTGCGAAGAAGGCGCCGAATCAGGCGACGTATGTATCGCGGGTTACGAAGGTTTCCGGGTTTCTGAAAGAGATGTCAGCGAAAGATGCCGAAAGCAGAGAGAATTACCTTTTGACCACCGCCGAAAGAAAATCCAGTAGTGATTGGAAAGTAACGTCCCCGGCGATGGGCAGTCCCGGGACGCCAACTTCCATGGCGCCTGGCACTGCGACGTGCACGGGCGAAAGCCTTAGCAGCCTCCCTCACAACGTCGGGCCAGTCGCGGTCGTCGGGTGTACCAAGCAAAATGGCGATGATTCGCCCCTCAGCATCGACAATGAGCTTTGGGTCTCTGAAGGTGAGAGTAAGTAAGATGGGGAGCTGGGGGGGAGGTAAATTTACCGCCCGTTCCATTCTATAAACTCGCAGCCCATCTCAGCTAACTCGGGTAGCGTGAGGTGCCGCCGCAGGTGGTGTCTTGCGCGGCGGCCCACCCAGGCGCCACCCGTGGGAGCTGGCAGGTCGGCCGTAGTGCTGTGGATGCGGGCGGGGGATCCCTCACGGTACTTTTGGGAGTAGCGGGGCTTGAGTTTGCGCTCGAAGGGAGTGGAGGGTGCTGCCTGCTGACGTCGGCGCTGGCGCCGCGCAATGGTGCGTTCCTTCTGGCGACGCTGGTGAATAGTGTCCGCGGGGAGGTCGGGAAGGTCGTGGTTTCGCTCGGGGGCGATGGGAGATTGGGGCAGTGAAGACGCCGCCTGCGATGGGCTGGGGGATCTTGAGGAATACGGCGAGGAGGCGGTGCTGGATAAAGGGGATGGAGGGGCGGAAAACACGTCGGCGATGTCCTCCCACTCATCCTCTTCACCGTCGGAATTTGTGGTGACATCGTCGAGACGGGCGGCGCGTTCGTCAGCCGCAGTAAGAGCTTCCTGCACCAGGCTATCGAATGACACATTTGTCTTGATGATTTCGCAGTTGCGTGAGTGTGCCTCGAGGGTCTTAAGGTCGACGTCCCATGCAGCAAAGGTAGCACCGCTGCGTGTCACCCGCAACATGCCGTAGGACGCCCGTGTGCATAAGCGCTGCCTAGGAGTGTCTGTCAGCGGAACGTACGAAACTTGAAGATACGGAAGCCAAGCCGAGTGAATCCTTGCTAGCCACAAACCCACGACAACGACGTGGAGCTCCACCATAGGGACTGTGGTAAGGCCTCAGCGCATGGCTCTCCACGCAATTATCGTCAGTTTGTAGCTAGAAAGACACCGCGACAATCCGCACGGAGCTTCACGAAAAAAAGGGAGGAAGGCTCACCAAGGGCAGACCAAGCAAGCGGTGGTGCAGAGTCAAGAAAAAACGTGCGTCTATGGCAACATGCCGTGGTGAGAGAGACGTTAATCTTAAATAAGAGTTGAGGGTCATCTTGATGGTGGGGGTAAGAGAGCGGACATCAACTTTTGATTGGTCCATTTTGGGAATGAGGGCCAAAACTTCGGGCGCCATGAAGCATACCATGGTCAAGAATTAAAATTCGGAACATGCGAAGCAAGTGAGGACTGTCTTAAAATTGTACTGAAAGCAAAAAGAAAGCTCACTGAGGATGTCGATTATCAGGAAAGTCGCCAGCCTCCATCAATACAGGCATAGGATTGTTGTATGGAACGGGAATTGAGGCAGAAAATCTTTAAAGAGCGCACCATGCGTTATCGAAGAAGTTTTGGAGACCTCAGACCTAGTGTCCTGGTCAGTTTTTAGCTGCCTCGTGAGCGGATTGAAACGCTTACAGGATAAGCCTCAGTGAAAATCAAGGAAAACGGCAACGGTAGAACCTCTGGGACAATGGAAAGGAAAGCTATAGAGGGTTGGAATCTGAGTAATAAGGGAGGTGGAAATTCAGGAAGCAGGTGTACGGATCGTAGCAGGGGAATGCGCGACATTTGTGGGTGCTAGAATTTCACAGGATAGCACACACGAATGAGCCAAACAATATAATATCGAGGGCAGCTGAGTTGGTGGGGTGTGGAAGAAAAGTTGTTTCGCAGGAGTTGTGGTAGGTTCACAAACACAATAGCACAACGGTCTCTTCTGCTCTTACCAACATGGCAAAACGTAAGTCTCGTCGCAAGATCATCCCAAATCCCAACGCAGAGTATAGTCCAAGGTAAATCGTTTCAAATTACAAGCTTGAGCGCTCCAACGGGTCCCTGGCACCAGGCTTTCCCCGGAGGAAAAGGCAGCCAACCATCGCAAGTCGTCTGCCAAATATTATGCACGGTGAGTCGCACCGATCACAGATCCAACCCGGGGATTGAGACTGGTTCTAGGAACCCGGAGATTCGTGAGCGCCGCCGGATTCAAATGGCAGAAAAGTCGTAGGCATCGTTCAAGATTTCAGACTCTAAAGTGGGCTCAAAACTCTATGACCAGCGCTACTGTAAAGCTCAACAGGCGCCGCTGGGATCCTCCCAACAAACGCCGGCTGGCGAAGGGCCAGCCTAGCCATGCCTCCCTCGAGATCGAGCTCGCTGGCTGCGCCGTCGCTTGCACTAATGGGCGCAGCCCCGACTCGGGTTTTGATCACTTTTATCAAAGTCCTGCACGTTCTGAGCTGTCGTACCACGACGGCG
Organism: Mycena galericulata; assembly: GCA_029289565.1. Taxonomy (NCBI): domain Eukaryota; kingdom Fungi; phylum Basidiomycota; class Agaricomycetes; order Agaricales; family Mycenaceae; genus Mycena; species Mycena galericulata. The sequence goes on from JARKIA010000222.1 coordinate 212,987, forward strand.
ACGGCTCCGATGTTCGGGTCGCGGTGATGGCTTCGGATTCAACTGCAACGCCCTCCCACGAACCCTCATTTTGGGATCCCCGTGCTCGCAGCGATATTAACCTCAATTTTTCCCCTGTGCAGGAGTCGGAGCAGGGTGTTGTGGGCACGGCGGCGTCTCCAACATCGGATGAGCGCATCGCAAGCCAGGCTTTGGCTGCCCTTGCACAAACCGTGGCGTTACCTGCACTGGCGCCGCCTCGAGCATCGTCGAAGAATTCAATTTTAGAGGACGCGATGCAATTCAGTGCGCTCGAGTGCGTTGATACGCCAAATAAATTATATTTCTACTCTAAATTTTGACAGATCCTCGATTGCGGCGGTCCCCTTGCCGCTGCAAAGTAATTTTCCAACGGACGCAGCGGCGCTAAATTTCCTCAGTCCGGTCCAGGTTGCTATACTACAGGTGGCCGCGAGGAATTCCGGTCCACTCGCCATGCCGACGGAGGAGGATGCGGCAGCTTGGCGTATGCGTCCGTACCTTGGCGGAGGCGGCGTTGACGAAGACATGCATCGGGCGATCACTGTGTGGCGGCTCGGTGTGTGCAAGGCGCACAGGCGGGCTAGAATGCATGGGTACGAGGTTCGTGATGGGGTTGTCTTGGGTGAGCATTTCGTCATTTCACGCCTACAATTCCGGGCTAATGGGTCTTGTAAGATTGATATATTGATAGTCGGTTGCCCGCTGGACCCACCGAGTGAACCTAATACCCTATCTGCTTCTCTCATTCAATTGGTACATCTTTCATCTTTGATACATGTCGTACTGCTCTAGCTCCGCATGTACTCGTTGTGTTCCAATGTCGAGTTGTCTCATTCAAAAACACAAGGCAATCCGGACGGAAAAAAAGGAGGGAAAAAATTGTGCATTGTTATGAGCTATGTACTACTCTACACTACAGACAATAATCTCCCCAACGCGCATACAGCAGGAAGGTGGCACTGGCTAGAACAGGAAAATGTAAGGTCGTCAGTAAAGTAATAATTAATATTTGGGAGGAGACACCAACTGACCGATTAGTTGGTACGGCCGGTGGGCGCAGTAGCGGCGGACACGTAGGTAGGCGTGGCGCTGGGGTCGACCGGGATCGCGACCATCTTGTGCACGCGCTGGCTCTCGTAGCGCAGGCAATAGAAAGCGAGGGCCTCGAGACGGGAGTCCTTTTTCTGGCGGAACTGGTTGGGGACGCCGCGGATCTGTCTGTCCGCTTCCTCGCTACATGCAGGTCAGACAGGGGCAAGGCATTTTTTTAAAAAAAAGGGCGTACGCGCTCTGGAAAAGCCCAACCTCGCGCCCGATGCACACGACGTGCCACGCGAGATCATCACCGAGACCGAGGGGGAAATACTGCTCCATCTGGTCTGGTGTGGGAGCAGTTACTTCGACCCAATCGACTATGAAAAATGACAGCGTCAGTTAGGTCGGAGTGCAATTACATGTCGCTGGAAGGGCTCACAGGAAGGGGGGGCACCTGGTTCCTCAGTGGTAGAGAGACCAGCGATCTTCGCAAAGAGCTCGGGCACAACGGCTAAATGGACGATCAGATAACGAATCGCTAGTGTTTGGGGCTTACCTCTGAGATCCAGGCAAGCGCGCGCCATGTCGAAGGCCTGCCTAGATAGCGCGATCCCCGGGGAAATCGCTGTTGAGGGCAAGTCAGAGGAGTAGATCAAATGGGAGGAATGGGCTCACCTTGGACGTCAATGCACAGACGCGTCATTTCAAGAGACATCCGGCTCAGCTCCGTGATGCGCTGAACCAAGGCCTCCAGCTCTTCGCCAGGGTTGGGGGCGTTGGTTGCAGGAACAGGGAGAGGTGGTCGGTCATGTTTGTGGGGGAAGGGAAAGAGGTTAACAACTCGCTGATTCAGATGGGGCCTTGATAAAGGAGCACGCGGTTGTTCTCAGGCCAGATTCGGGTGGAACGAAACACACGCACTTGTGTGGTAACACCTGATGGAACAGATGATCGAGAACGTTTGTTCCAAATGGCAATCTGAGCTTCCCTTTTTGAGGTTGCGTCGGCGCAAATATTCCGGCGCAGGGCGGCCCAAGAAAAATTAGTTGTCGATGATACATCAAAAGAGTGGTCCGATCTTCACCTTCGCTCCAACCATCCCCCAATCGCTTACACACTGAGTATGCCTCCGACACGTTGGACCACCCTAGAGGAAAAAACCTGGCTGGACGCGAAAATCCCTGACTACCTCGCCGCCCAGACCAACAAGAAGCTCTGGAAATTCTGGCCGACCATGCAAGAGGCGTGGTTCCAGAAATTTCCAGAAGAGGCGCGTCTCGGTCTGCCGGGCCTTACCAAGAACGGCGACGCGCCCAGCTTGTCCGAGGAGCAGACCGCGGCGTTGAAGAAGGCCCTGGGATCGAGAAAGAGTGTAAGTCGCGCTTTGAAAGTTTTACTCGAACTTACACTTCTTTCCGTGGCAGCGGCTCGAGAACTGGTTTCGTCACCACTCGAAAAAGAGCAACGACGTTGGCGCAGCACGACGGAACGCGACTGACTCGCTCGCCACGGCCCTCTTCGTCAACAAGGAGCCCCACGACCGAGTCCATCGCCCTATCGAACTATTCCAGAAACTTTATACCAAGAGAATCGAGGCAGGTCTGCGAACTGAGGGCTTCTACGATATCAACGAGCAGCAGATGTCCCAGGATGTTGACGACTGGGAAGACGAGAGCCAGGAGGACCACGACGCACGCATCCAGTCCGCTCGCTCCACGCGAATGATCATCCGAAATCGCGTAGTGAACGCGCTTTTCAGTGAGCTCTCACCAGAAGAATTGGATGCCCTCGAACAGCTGGTCGCGGATGAGAAAAGGGCAGCGGCTGAGAAGAGGAAGACGAAAGCCGGTGACGTCGAAGTTCAGACAGAGCGCTTGCCCACGGAGTACCAGTCGTAAGTCTCTTGTGTCGTGTACGAGCATGTTGCTGACAAAGTTGACAGAGCCATCGACGAGTCGGCAGAGGTTTTTGGCAAAGTTCACAAGGCCGTTGCTGACAGAACGGGCTGGTACGGCTTCACTGTCTACGGAGGACCGAATCCTAGGTTCGGCGGTTCATTGAGTATGAAGGTGTACGTCGAAACTTCCCAATCTAGACGCTATCTGCTGACTAAGACTTTCAGCGTCTGTTTCAGTGAAACCACTGCTGGCAACGATTTCGAGGCGGCACACAGCTCTTTCGACGACGGCATCAGCAAGCCCTTTCAAGCATTCCTCAAACGCTGTTTCTGTAGGTGCTACTGTTTGGATACTGGCTTATACTGAATCTTTTCCGCAGCTACTGCTGAGCGTCGCTCACGCGCTTTGGTCGAGCCTGAGGAAGAGACCGAGGTTACCCTTCCGGACCTTGATGGTCTCTTTCGCCTCCAGGAGGAGGAGGAGCCCGCCCCTGTCGACAAACGTCCTAAGCCAAAGCGCATGACCAAGAAGAAGGAGAAAGGCAAGCAAGTCAAGAAGGCGACGCCGGCGGCGAACACGGAGCCTGCGACCCCAGCAGCCTTAGGGGAGGCTCCTACCGCTCCTACCCCCCCTTCTGACGGCGATTCCTCCCCCTCATCACGTCCCGGATCCCCTTCCCAGTCCTCGAACGACTTGCGCCCATTTGACACCGAAGACGACATGCGCCGCGCTGCCGAGGCCTCCGCTGCCTTCGCTGAGGATTCCACCATCTTCGACGAGGATTCCACCACCTTCGACGAGGACTCCAACGTCTTTGACGACGACCCCACCTCCTCGGGCGGACCGAGCGGTGACGACAACGTACAGAGCACGAGCTGGCCCGCTGGGATGGGCCCTCCCACCAGCCCTGGGACGGCTGCTGGACAAGCAATGCTTGAACGGGGGGCTGCGATCGCCGCCATTTCCCATCGCAATGGAGGGGCAACTTACGCTAGCGGCGGGATCCCCATCGACCCGCGTCTACTCACAAATGAGCTACCATCTACGCCCGAGCGAGGGCGGACGCCATTCGCTGTCTCATACACGGATTTTCGCCTCCCTGCTCCCGCCTTCCGCACTGATGGCGTTGCGTTGCTTCGCACTCCCCAGCCGCCTCCTTCGAAGATCCAAGGACTTTTCAATAATTTCCGCGACCACGTCGCTTCGAGCCCGGTGCGCGGAAGCACATTGGATAACGCTCCACGCCAGCAACCTCTTTCTGTCGCCAGCATGGCGTCTCTCACCAGCAGCACCACCGCCGTCGCTGGCGTCGTACCCCGCACCGGGGTGGGCGTCGCGCCCCTTACCAGCACCAGCACCACCATCGCCGGCGTCACGCCCCGCAACGGCACGATCGCCGGGCTCGCGCTTCGCACCAGCACCGCCGTCGCTGGCGTCGTTCCCCTCACCAGCACCGGTCTCGGCGTGGCGCCCCGCACCGGCACCGGCACCGACGTCGGCGTCGCGCCCCTCACCAGCACCGACGTCGGCGTTGCGCCACTCACTAGCACCGGTCTCGGCGTCGCGCCCCTCACCGGTACCAGTAGTGCTGTGGGGTCCTCCGAGGGAGTGGGGTCGCAGATACGGTCGCGTCCAATGGCCAACCCCCCAAAAAAGATGTCTGCGTCCAAGGCGCCGGCTGCCAGGCCGGTGGCGAAGCTGGCGGCGAAGAAGCAGGCGGCGAAGAAGCAGGTGAAGACTGCAGCGGGCAGGCCTAAGGGGAGTGCGGCGACAGCTGCGGCACTGAGCGACGTTACGAATGAGGCGCCACTCGATGCTACCGCCTCTGCACAAGCCCCTGCCGGACCTGTCTTCTCTATGCCTGGCAACAACACGATGGCTTTCAATCGTGCGAAGGAGGCGGAATTGGCAGCACGCAAGGTGGCCCTCAGAGCGGACAACGCTCGTCTTTTCAATCCCGACGGCGAAACCCCCCTCATCATCGTACCCCCACCTCCCACCACTGACGAGAGCGGTCCGCGCGTGCGTAGGCCGACGCAAAAGCAGATGCTGCTGGAGATGGCGCAGTCCGCGAAGGGTGCGAAGAGGACGGTGACGCAACCGTCGCGCGCCGAGCAAGCTGCCAAGAGGAACGAGGCGAGCGAGAATGCTCTGCTCTCGAGGGGCCAGGGCAAGCGGGCTGCGGGAGAGGACGCGGAAGGTGAGGCCCCCCCCAAGAAGTAGGTTATATTTTACCCTCAGAGAAACCCGCTGATTTCTGCGACGTTAGACGGAAAACGGCGCCGGCGGGAAAGAAGACACAAGCTACCAAGGCGACAACCAAGACACCGGCTGTCAAAAACGCAGCGGGCAGGGTTAAAAAGTAGGTTGTTTTCTATGGGAAGGTAACTAGGCTAACACCTTCTTTCTGGTAGGGCGCCACAGAAATAAGTTAACCCAGCAGCGCATCCTCCGTCGCATTTCGTACTACAGGGTATTCGGAATAATATTTGTTGCTCAACCAACACCTTCCTCTACCTGCCTTCGATACACATGGACGCAGTAGAGTAGAATGAAAAGCCTTTTCTGTTCCAGTGTATTCTTTGTAGTATTGTTTTAGACTAAGCTTCAACACACTTTTTCAGTGCGATGAACGGACTTGCACAAAATAAAAAACATTTGTAAGGACGAAAAAGCAGGCTGTCGCGAGGTTCGAACAAGCAACTAGAAGGGTAAACGGAGAGAACGTAGTTGCATCTAAACCAGCTAGACTAATCTTACATTTTCATTACGGTAATTATAGTACTTGGTAGGACCAGAGCCGCTACTTGGGCGCCGAAAAAAAAAATCAAGGCTGTCGGGCGTGAGTAGCGGGTGATATGTAACAGGCGACACAGTATTAATACAGAAGTATAACAGGCCAAGGAGGCGCTGGAAGTGGGCGGCGGTGTGGTGTTGAAGGGGCAGAGCAACCGCCAACAGCGATCGGGCAGTGCGGGGGGTGGGGGCTGGTACACGGCAAGCAAGGAGGGCAAGCAAGAGGTGGGGAGAAAGCAGGCCGGATGCCAGCAAGAACGAGCCAGCGCTGAGCAAGGAGCCAGGGCGGGCAAACAGCGATCGGGCGAGGCCGGGGGGAGGGGGGCGGGGAACGCGGCGGGCAGGCGGGGAGGGCAGGGGGCAGGCACTGCCTGCGCGATAAAGGGCCGGCGCTGAGCCAGGAGCCAGGGCGGGCAAGCAGCGATCGGGCAAGGCCGGGGGGGCGAGGAATGCGGCAGGGTAGGTGAAGCAACGAGCTAGGGGTGCAGGCGTGTACACCGACGGCGATGTGAGTATAAGGTGGCATGAATAGGTGCAAGAGGCCGAGCTGCGCGGCGCTGTAGGGGCGCAAAGCTGCCCGCATTGGATGCCGCCCAGAAAAGTGCCGGCTGCCAGCGAGAGCCCCCACAGCGAGCGTTCGGAGGAGGGCGCCTTGAAGTGGACTTCCGCTAGGTAGTACTAGGGTGTAGAGTGGTCGAGGGCCAGTGCAGCGGCGGGGCGGGGCGGGCGGAGGAGAGGAGGAAGCGAGGGAGTGTGATAGTAACATGTGTAAACAAATCACCTCTTTTGGACGGCGGCCCGCCTTTTGCGCACGGACCAGCAAGCGCCCGCAGGGCCCGCGCCCGATAGCCGATGCCCCGCCCGCGAGCGCGCCCCAGATTGGGCCGGATAGGTAAGGTGATGTATCATCTCACTCGCTCATTTACCATGATTGATATATCACCACTTCTCTCACATTGCCCAACTGGTGATGTATCAAAACCCCATATACGACTGTTCGGAGGCCGACCCGGTCCGACGCGAGCGGATGTGCAGCGCTCTCGGGAGTTTCAAGGTGTTCACGTTGGGCGGCGCGCCGATGAGCGAAGGGTGCATTAGATGGGCTCAGGCTCAGCGAATCCCTTTGGTCCTTAGCATCGGGATGACGGAGCTTGGTGGTGAGTTTCATCTTTGCGTGCAGCGTGGCCTCCCCTCACATTCCAACGGTACAAGGTGGCCTGTTTCACCAAATAGCCGACGTAGTAGACAGTGGCTGGCCTATGGAAGAGCTACTCATTCCTGACGCGCAATTGACACTGGTTGATGACGACGGAAACCACGACAGCTCAGGTTGGTTTCCAGAGTTTCACCGCAAAAAAAGTCTGATTAGCCTGCAGAGGGCGAGCTTTACATATCGAGTAAACTTATTGCCAGCGGGTATCTCAACCACGATAGCTCGGCGTTCTCAATTGCGCCCGATGGTCTCATCACGTTTAAAACAGGAGACCGATATGCGCTCGCTAATGGCCGGCTCAAATGGCTTGGCCGCAAAGATGATTTCATAATGGTTCGTCTTATTCGCTTTGCTTCCTACTTCAATTTTTACAGGTCCTTTTCAGCTGGTTTCCGGAGAAACGGTGGACCCTCGCGTTCTCGAAAAATCCCTGGATGCTTGTCCATCAATATCTAGATCCTGCGTCATCGGCAATAATTTTCTACGCGGTTCTGCACAGTTCATATGCGCCCTGGTTGAGTTGCGGCCCGGCGCGCGTCCGGGAGCTCAGCCGACAAACATGGATATTTCCCGTGCAGTACGTGGCATAAATCGGGAGCTTGCACCGCCTTTGCGAATCAATTGGTCTCGTGTCATCATTTTGGAGGAAGGGCAATTGATTCCGATTAACAGGAAGGGCCAAATTTGGAGAAAGAAGTTAGAAACCCTATTTGGACATCGCGTCCCATCGGCGTCTGATGGGATCACACAGCCACGGACGGTGGCCGCTTCTCCTCCAGAGCCACGTCCATCACTGACGAGCGAACGCGCCACTCGGGACGTTGTGCTCGAGATAGTCGCCAAAGGGTTGTGCCTTTCTTCAGAAATCCTCGAACTCAATGCGCAATCCACTTTTGCCGAGGTAATGAGGATCTTTTCTGACTCTCCGAAAACGTAACTGACGGTTTTGTTCAAGCTTGGAATGGATTCGGCCGCTGCTCTCGTCATCGTGAGGAAGTTGAACGAGCGGCTTAAGCTCAATCTTCCTCGAAACACATGCCACACTCACATTGATCTAAATTCGTTGACCACTGCCATCTTGGAGCTCCTCAGTCAACGCGAAACGACGACATCCCTCCTTCAACCCAGACCCAAGTTCGATGCATCGTCCTCTTCGGACTGTGTGGTAATCGTCGGACAGGCAGTCCGGCTTCCTGGGGATCTCAACACTCCGGAGGCCTTCTGGGAAGCTTTGGTAGACATGCGCGAGGATTTGATGGTTCCGATCCCGACAGATCGCTGGGACCACGCCAGTTTTTACCGGAAACCTGGAGACGCTACCCAGCCGTGTGATATCACTTTCGAAAAAGCGGGATTCGTGGACGTCGCGCACTTCGACAATGCATTTTTCGGGATTTCATCAGCCGAGGCATTGTCCATTTCTCCAGCTATCCGGCTTATCCTCGAAACGACCTTCCAAGCCCTCGAAAGCGCTAATATCCCGAGCTCACGGCTGAGAGGAACCGACACGGGAGTATTCGTCGGCGGCGGCGTGGATTCCGACTATGGCCACCTGATGTTTGCCTCGACGGGATTCGGCTGTATGTTTCCTACGTGTATTTCGGACTCAAAGCCTCACATTATTTCAGCATACACCCGCTTCCACGGCACCGGACTTGCAACCAGCACCGCTTGCGGACGTTTGAGTTAGTAAGCTGCAGCTCTCAATATTCTGCTTTACTATGAATATGAATGCAACTTTCGCAGCCTTCTGGATGTGCACGGGCCATCGGTCTCGATTGACACGGCTTGCAGTGGGGGAATGGTGGCTTTCGATCAGGGTACGTACCTTGCCCTCTAAAACTGCAACTCGAAACGACTTGCCGGTTAGCGGTTAGATACTTGAGATCCGGTCAAGCTGAAACTGCTATCGTCTCCGGAGCGAACACGCGCACATGGTAAGTGATCTTTGTGTGCACAGGATTCTGAGATTTAATCAAGGCTCTGTCAAGGCCCGGGGGGTTCGGGTACGCTTGTTCTTGCCTTTGAAGACCGGACGCGTCGCTCACGTACAATCCTCAGTTTCTTGTCTGCGCAGAAAATGGTTTCGCCCAATTCCCGCTGTGCTACCTTTGCCAGCGATGCTGACGGGTATGTCACGTTCCGGCTCATATAATCCTCACTCAATGGACTACAGCTATGTTCCTTCGGAAGGGGTACGTATGATGCTCTATTACATAATTTATTGCCTGAACAAGGCATCATTTTTCCATCAGGCCGTTTCCCTCATTTTGAAAACGCAGCGCGCGGCTCTGCGTGACGGCGACACAATTTTAGCAGTAATCAAATCCACAGGTACAAAGCACAACGGAAAATCCCAGGGCCTGGTCGCTCCCAGCGCCACGGGACAAGCAGCATTGCAACGAGCCCTCATCACAGCAGCGGCCATGTTCCCCTCCGATATAGAGTAAGTACGCGCACCAGTTTGATCGAGACGTCAGTTAATAATGGGCTAGTTTTGTCGAGACGCATGGCACGGGTACATAGATTCCTGAGTTATCTTTCCTTTTCCAAGGCTCAAAAATCATAGGAACATCTCTTGGTGATCTCATCGAGATCGAAGGGATCAATTCTGTGTTTCAGGCGTCCCACACTCCCGAGCGTCCACTTATCCTCGGGGCTGCCAAGGTCTGCATTGGTCACACTGAAGTGGTAGCCGGCTTGGCCGGGATCGTCAAAGCGATAAAGCAGCTTTCCACAGGCAAAGTGGCTGGTTTGAGCAGTGTAGCCGGTGGGAGGTTGAACCCCGAACTCGACTCTACTCTTGTTCCGATCCAAATTCCGTCGGAATTAACCGAGATTCCGAAGCGCAACGAACCACACGTTCCCTACCGTTCCCTTGTTGTGTCCGTACTTCGCTCCCTCCGTATAATCATCTCTTCTGATTCTGAATAGTGCTTACGGCTTCGCCGGCACACTTGCTGGAACCATTCTCGAGGCTCCGCCGCCCCGGTCACCATGTGTCTTGAACACCGGGAGGGAAGCTCCATGGATGATTTTTACGCTCAGCGCCAAGTCTCGCGATGCACTTCGTCAAAATATCCAGCACTACTTGGAGTTTTGCATGAGTGCTCCTGTGACCGACTTCCAGTCAATTTGTTACACAAGTTGCGTTGGCCGAGAACTGTATCGCCATCGATTCGTCTGCGTTGTAAAGGACCTTGACGGTCTGGTACAGCGCTTGAAGGACTCGCTATCTCGGGTTCACTCCACGACGTCGCATAATTCTACTCCACGCACCATTTTCGCATTCCCGGGCCAAGGCTCCCAGTTTTATGGGATGGCGAGCGCGTTGGCCGAGAGATTTGCAGATTTTAGGGAAATAGTTACAGATGCGGCGAACATGGCCACATCACTAACGGATCTCGATATCCTTTCTCTTCTCCTAGGACGAGGCGGATCGGCTGAGGAAATCGATAAAAGTGCGGTCGCGCAAATATGTGTGAGTTTTCTTCAATGACGATGATTTTATTTTTTTTGCTTCTTTCTGAATGTTTATCAGATATTCGTCTATCAATATTCGGTGTGCCAATTCTTGCTCAAAATTGGCGTTCGCTCGGATGCAGTTATTGGGAACAGTCTCGGGGAGATTTCTGCTGCCGGTAGGGATCATTCGCTACGATCGATTTTAATCTACTTATTCTTGTCAACGCCTAGTCGAAGCTGGGGCTCTAAGCTATGAACTTGGATTGAGATTCGTCGTCGCTCGAGCCAAGATTTTGTCGGCAGATCCAGATCATCCAGCTGGGATGGCGGCGATCGCTGCGAACGAATCTACCATCTTGCAAAGCATCCATGATCTCGATCTTGCGGACCGTGTCGTCATAGCTGTTTTTAGCAGTCAAGACAGCCATGTTGTTTCCGGGGATTTAGACGCGGTACATATCCTCGTTTCATACGTGAAGAAGGTGGGAACCAGAGCGATACTGTTGCAGGTCGACCAAGGTGAGCCGCTGAGATCGACCAAGGGATTTTCTAAAATCTAGTCAGGGTTCCACAGCCATTGCATCGATGGGCGCATTTCTGAACTGGAGGACTGGATCAATGATCATGCGCAGTATTTCCGGCCCTTGGAGCGACTTATTTTCTCCACCGTGCTTGGAAAGCAAGTGGTGCCGCAACAATTTCTCCATCCACGCCACTGGGTTCAGTTTATTTCGCTCATCGGGTCCCCTGTTTTCTGAACGATATATAGGTTGACCATGCGCGAAAACCGGTTCAGTTACAACAAGCTGCGGCACAGCTAAAGGACGACAAACACTTTAAACACGCGTGCATCTTGGATGTCGGGCCCACACCTACAGCATTGGCAGCTTTACAGTCCAACAATATGTCTGACAACCTCCTCCTCTCCTCTGCTGCGAAGAAAGGAAAAGATCAAGAGTTTGCGTTCCTAACAGCGATCGCGTCCTTGACTGAATACGGCATCAACCCCGACTTTGTTGCATTATTCGGGACAGAGATACGTAAATTAGATCTTCCGACCTACCCCTTCCAACGCCAACGCCATTACCCTGATTTTGTTCCCTCTCGCACGCTATTTTCTTCTTCAAACAACAAATCGGGCATTCCATCACTTGTCGTGGAGAATGCGCTCTACGGTGTGCTGGACGATCACCGCATCCAGGGCGAAGTAGTGCTTCCTGGAGCGGCCATGATAGACGCATTCGCAAGAGTTGTACCGAACCGCTCACTGGATATTCGCTTTCACCGTCCTTTGGTGTTGCAATCGGCTGGGCGAGTTTGCCGCATGGAACTCGGTTCAGGCGGTGCATTTGCCATGTACGATGGTGACAATGCCGATAAAATCTGCTCGGGACACGCAACTCCGTCGTCGATACGTGGATCCAATCCTACGCTCTCCTCTTCGCCAAGTGGGTTGGCGACTGTCGTGACGGGCGACACGGTGTACCAGCAGTTTGTCAACATCCAGTTTGGGCCGTTGTTCAGGAACATCGTCTCAATACACACTTGGGATAATTATGCCGAGGGTCTCATCGTAGTCGCCCCATCGTCGAATCCTGACCACGATAGAATTCGCGCCCTCGATTCATGTATACACATGTTCGGGGCACTCGCATTCGAGGAGCCTGAGTCGGTCAAACCCGGTGCCTTCTTACCGATGACGCTCGAGGGGTATTTCGTGTATTCAGACGTCTTGCCCTCCTCGTTTGTCTGCAGGTACCGTCTTCCACTCGTGCTCGAACGCAACAACCACATCGCGTCGACTGCATTCGAGGTCATTTCGCACTCTGGCGAACTCTTGGTGTCCTGCGCGAAGTACTCCGTGGCTTGGGTCGATATGGATGTTCCTCCGAATCCGTTCTCATTCCAGCAGGTGTGGATACCGAAGCAGCTTCCGGTAAAACCTTCTATGTCGTTGACGAATTCCAAAATCGTGATTTTCGGAAGGGGGTTAGATGCCGACTGGGTCAAAATCTTATCCCGGGACTGTGCGACCGAAGCGATTCTCGTCCCTGACCTTGCGGGCTGCGGCTTCCTCAGCACCTCCGGGGACCAGGCTGTGTCGCAGGCCATTGAACTCAATGCCACGATCATACTGGACGCGACTGGGGCGGAAGACTCGCCAGAGGTGGCATCGTTCTCTGCATTTTGGCACAACATTTTGCTGCTCATGAAAGCGCTCGGACGCCATAAAACTGGCACCTTCGCCTTTATCGTTCTTTCCACAACGCCGTGTCCAGGGTCGCAGTCAACTGCCGTGCCGCCTGTTTTTGGCCCCATGGTCCAGGGGATGCTCCGAGTCTTCCGCCGCGAGCTGGGGATCCAGAACGCGTACGGAATAGAACTCCCACAAGATGTGTCTCCTACAATCCTTGCCCGGATACTGGGGGAGGAGCTCGGCGCACCGCGTGGTACTGTCAAGGACAACATGGTATCGTATCGGCGTTCGCCATCGCCAGGTGTCGAATTGATACGTTTTGTTCCTGAACTTCGTCCGTTGGTGCTAGAGAAAGTGACCACTCGTCCGTCCGGCATTGCCGTTATTATCGGTATGGGTAGCATCGGATTTGCGCTGGGCTCCCGGATGATCGCCGCTGGCTTTTCCTCCGTTGTTTTTATTGGAAGGAGACCAGCGACGGATGAAAAGGTGAGTACTACAATCAGGCGGAAACTCCGATGATTGATAAATGCATCCTGAGGTCGCAAAGCAGCTCTCCGCGCTAGCCGGCATCTCTGGACGGTTTGCGTACCTGCAGGCGGATGCCTCTGATCTACCCGCTTTGCGCCATGCGCTGAAGCACATTACGGACACGTATGGTGTCATCAAGAGCATTATCCACACAGCCGCATCCGTGAGCGATGCGAGGATCGATTCCATCTCTCTTGAGGCCTTTGACCAGGTCCTCCGCCCAAAACTCCATGGCGCGTACAACCTCCACCTGCTCGCCGAGGAGCTCGCTCTGGAACTCGACTCCTTCGTCTTGTTTAGCAGTATCAGGTACGGCCACCCTGATTATCCGTCCCAGTCCCAGCTGACGTCTACATGCCGTAGCGTCCCGCTCGGAAATCCAGGCCAAGTCGCCTACGTCGCCGCCAACGCATTCCTCGACTCCCTGGCGGCTTTCCGGCAAAGCAGAGGACTCCCCGGCGTCTCGCTCCAGCTAGGGCCCTGGGAATCCGAGCTGGTGGACAACCTCCCCGCGCCATCGTCCACACCAAACGGCGAATTGCTGCGCACGATGACCCACAAGGAGGGTCTGCCGCTGATCATCCGCGCGCTCTCGTCGCCCTCGCCCGTCCAAGTCCTTGCGGCACTCGACACGGACGTGCTGTCCCGCATTCCCGCATTCGCAAATGACTCGCTCTTTTCCCCCCTCGTCGCCTGCGCGCGCCCCACAGCCCGGGCGCCCGCACTCAGCAGCGCCGCCGTGGCGCAATCCGTCGTGGCCATCGTGCGCGGCGTGCTGGAACTGGCGGAATCCGAGCCATTAGGTGAATTGCTCCGTAGCTCTCTTTCCACGTCTTGTACTGACTGCAACATCCAGAGCTCAACGAGTCCCTCAGCGCATGCGGGATCGACTCCATCGCGTTTGGGCAGATCCGCGTCGCGGTGCTGAAGCAGCTCGGCGTCGAGGTGCCGTTGGTGTATCTCTCGGACGCCTTCTCCGTGAGCGACATGATCGGGAACGTGCAGGAGAATGTCCTCCAGGCGGCCACACAGTTATAGATAATTGTAGTACAATACACACACAGATATGTTAGTCGTTCCAGTCCAGACTTTAAGTTTCTTGCTTTAAACTTCTTCTGCGCATCACCGACGCCTTTGTTCCCCGCTTAAATGTAGATCGGGAGCGTCGGGTCGAGGCCGTCCCACTCGACGCCCTTGACAAAGTCGGTCTCGTCGATGAGGAAGTCCTGCGCACAAGTGAGTCTTAGCGCAAAAAATCCAAACAAACGACGCACGATAGGGGCTTCGACAAGCGCGCCCTTGACCTCCGCAAGCCGCTTCTTCACGCGGTCGAGCGGCATGTCCGGCACGACGTGCCCCGTCTTCACCTTGGGCACGTAGTTCTACGCCACCTCAGTCAGGATGACGCGAACGAAGGCGAAACGCAACGCACCTCATACGCCTTCCAGTCACGCACGAGGTTGGTCGGCACGGGGCGGAAGATCTCGGTGAAGACCTCGCGGTTCTTGCGCGCGGTGCCGCGCCACAGCTCGAGCGTCGCGTCCGCGAGCGGGTCCTTGACGAGGTCGTCCTCCTCGCAGCCCGTCTCGTCGTCGTTTGGCGTCGGCGCAGGCCGCATGAACGTCGTCGGCACCTCGTTGCGAGTGTCGGGCTGCGGCGGGATGAGGCCGAGGTGCTCTGTGGTGCGTGCGTTGGTAAGTGGGCGGAAGTCGAAGCAGCCGTGGAAGGGGGACGTACCGCGGAAGATCTTGCGGCGGAGCGTCGTCGCGAAGCGGGCGACCTGGTACGGCTCGCCGTTCATGGTCGATTCGAGCATGTCCTCGTCCTCCACGACGAGTGCGATCTCCGAGTCGCCGTCGCCCTTGCATAGAATAGATCAGCCGGGAAAATGCACGCATACGAAACGAAGGCACATACCTTCTGGCTACGGTCATTGAGATTCGCCGAACCCATCTACACCCCTCCGTCAGCCGACGAAATCAAACACCCACCACGGAGCGGACACTCACAATAACGCGCCGATCATCGACGATCATGAGCTTCGTGTGGATATACACCAGCTCCGACACATACGAGTCCAGCTCCTCGCGCTCCGTCCCCAGCCACTTCTCCTCCAGCAAGCTCGTGCGGTCGTGCAACATGTGCTGCACGACATTGTCCGCGACGTCCTCGTCCCCGCGCACCTCCTTTGCCGCGGCCTCGAAGCGCTCGATGACCGCACGCGCGGCGTCCTCATCCACGGGGATCGCGACCGTCTCCGTCTTGGGCGGCGTCTTGTCGGAGAGCACGAGCCCCTCGCCCGTCGGCACCGCGAGCGTCACCTCCTTCTGCACGTCGGTCGAGTCCGTGCCGACCCACTGCTTCGCGAGCGCGACCTGCGCGGCCGAGTACTTGACCCCGCTCTTCTGCTCGATCTGCGAGATGTACGTCGCTGTGGGATCGGGTCAGTCAGTCGTTGTGTTATGCCGCGGTGAGAAGACGCACAGAGCGGCGCGTTGATGCGGTCATACGCGCGGAGGTGGTAGAACCGGATGTATTCGAGCCTGCGGATACCACGTCTCAGGCACCAAGAACGAAAGGGAAAGGGAAGGGGGCACGCACGGCTCAAACCCCGCCTTGCGGATCTCCTCGTAGATGCTGTGCCCACCGCGGTTGATCGTGCGGTACTGCGCCGCCATGATGATCTTGAGCGACCCCTCGTCCTTGATGTTCCCCGAGAACGCGGGCACCTCCGGGATCGTCACGATCACCTGGGATGTGTGAGCGTGAGCTCGATGAAATCTGATAATCCGCACCTGGAACTTCTCGCCCGCCTGCGCGGCGCGGACGATGCGCTCCACCAGCGCGGCCGCGATCTGGTTCTTCACCTCGTCCTTGTCGTAGGTGCTCGAGATGCTGCGTCGCCTTGTCAGCATCGACGCTAGGCTAGATAGGAAGGGACTCACAAGAACTGGTTCTCTGGGAGAGGGGGTAAGTATAGGTGCTGGACCACAGGGAGAACGTACCGATGTAAATAAAGTGCTGCGCCTCTTTAATGAGCTTGATGTCTGTCGACGCGGGTTAGGACGGAAGAAGGAAAGCCAGACGCAGGGTAAAAAAACCGACTCACAAGCATTCTGGATACTATGCTCCGTGAGCACCCCATGCGACCAGTCAGACACGCTGCGCACGGCCTGCACGCGCATCCCGGGCACCCCGGGGCGCGCGTACGCGAGCTGGGCCACGGGGTCCTCGTCGTCCTCGGGGAGCCCGAGCCAGCGCTGCTTGTAGCGGTGCCCGATCGCGTGCCACCGTTCGCGGTGCGGGTGGCGCACGACGGCCTCGTTCGGGCCCGCGGAGATGTTGTGCGGGAGGGCGAGCCAGACGATTTCGCTGCGGGTGCAAGGCGGTCAGTTGGATGAAGAGTAGAGGAGGGAGGGGGGGAGACGCACGCCTTCTCTTTGTACTTGCGCTTCTTGATCTCGTTCCAGCGCTCGACAAAGTGCTGCACGATGTCGAGCACGACGGGGCCCGTGAGGGTCATGTGGACCTGCGCGCGCGATATCAATCTCCTATTATGCAACGAACGACGGCGACGGCACTCACATCGTGCCACGGCATGCGTGCGCTCTCGAGCGACGAGAGCGTGTTGCTCGCGTAGTTGAACACGTTCTTAAAGTCCATGATGCGCGCGTTGTTGTAGTCCTGGCCGGGGAAGAGCGTGCGCGAAAAGTCGGTCGGGTGGACGTCGGCGAGGGGGTGCGAGTGCGTGTCCCAGCGGCCGAAGCAGAGGTCGAGCCCGCCGATGCACGCGTAGTGGTTGTCGACGACAACGACCTTTTCGTGGTGCGACCAGAACTCGACTTGGTCTGTGGGGGCGTTCGTCAGTGTAAGCTTAAGTGAAGTATAAGCAGAGAGACAGACCCTTGGTGCCGATGTGGTCCGGGTGGCGGAGACAGGTGATGTTGTGGTGGAGGGACTCGAGCCAGTTCTTGGTGTGCTTTGAGCTCATGGACATGGTCTGGGTGACCTCCTTGTACACAATTATATGGACCTTGACGCCCTGCTCGGCCTTGCGCTTGAGCAGCCTGTCGAGGCGCCATTCGGGGTAGAACGCCGGCGGGCGGCGCAGGTAGATCTCGGGCGTGAGCCACCAGTCCTGTGGGCGAGTTGGATTTCGCGGACTGTACGACGCGCACAAGACCTACCAGGATGAAGATGACCTCTTTGGCGCTGTCGATCATCTCCGAGACGGCCCAAAAGTAATCGTGGCCATCGATGTGCCTGTAAAGCAGCTCAGCAACATCCAACCCCTCCCTCAATACGATTCACTCGCCATTTGACAAAATTCTGGGTCCTCTCAGCGGCAAAGCTGTCGAAACGATGACTGGCATTGATCTCTGCCCGGATCGCGTCTTCACGCTTTTCCTCCGGGGAATCGTGGCGACCTATAGCGCGTTACAATACAGCCCAATCCCGCTCTGAGCACTCACGATTTGGATTAAGAATACCTGCACAAAATCAGTCACATCTAGACCATACTGCGCCGCATACGCACCGATGACCTCGTCACGACTGTGCTGGTACAGCTCCGGCACTTTGTCGACCAGATTCTCAAGATTCTTGAAGAAACTCATTGTGCAAGTGGAAGGGAAGAGGAGAGTTGCGATTGCGATCGCTCAGCATTGCCCCCTCCATCACGCCTTGTCACTGTCACTGTCACCGCCCATTACATGTTTCCTTTTCGGGCGCCAAATCGCGTTCCGAAGTCTTTTGGTGACAGGAAAAGGTACCGAGACTGCGTAAATACTGCGGATAAAAGGGCTGAGTTCAATCTAATTTTTTGGACAAAGTATGGCCAGCCTCCTGTCCTCCACATAATTTCACCACCAGGACCAGGGTAGGCCTTGGTAAGTAACCGAGGTATGTATTTTTAGCCGGTGTGAGGTCGAGGTCCGATGCGAGGCAACGATCACGGAGGGGCGCCGTCCCAGTCATTTAGAGTCAACCCCTGGATGTTGTTACGTACGGCAGCCTCCTTGGAGAAGAGAGTATGTATATATATATTTTTCAGATGCTTCTCAGAAAGGTAGGATGAACAAGGATGAGCACCTCAATTTTCGCTAGCTCGAAATTTGGACGAAAGAGAAAATATTGTGATTTTGGAGATGTGCGCAGACAAGATATTACAAGACCGTGACATGCCTTCGCCTTGTGCGGCGAAAGTCTTTCAAGAGAGAGATCATAACTCAGAAAGACACAATCCACAGTCAAAGGGGTTAAGATTGAGAACATGGACGCCGAACTTCAAGTTTTGTTCTATTCCAAACAAAGAAAGAGTAAATTGAAATTAGATTCTCCGGATACGTACTCCGGTCCCTCCCGATTCAATGGGAGGGGTGGGCGCGGGCGATGGGGAAGCAACGTACTTCGTGAATTGGAGGTAGTCCATCGCCTGGACAAATGTCCGTGAGGACTGAAACAACCAATAGTATGCGAGTTAAGCGGGTGGACCCAGAGGTCCGCGGGAAATGCTATAGCCTCGAAAGACCGTACATATTCAGAGATATCTGATGTGGGCTGAAAGGAAGTGGACATGTACACACCGTTCCCATCGCAGGCTAGACCTGTTTACTTAGTGAGGGGGGGGTGTTCGGTGAAATTCGAAAGCCTTTAGTAGATGATAAGAAGTAAAGTCAGCATAGGATCCAAGGTACACGGAACCTACGCGTAGAAGAATTGCACGGGTCGAGCACGAGTGATCTCCTTCAACTCAGGAGATTTAGGTGGAGGTCTTAGTGCTGTGGAATCAGAGGACGTTCGAGAGGTCCGGCGTGCTCAGTTCAGTATCTTGAGCTGGATTGCAGATTTGATCATCTGAATCGTGAGCAGTCAATACGACGACCATGCACTTTGAGACACGTGTTGCATTGCGCTTTCTTGACGACCCGTATTGCTGGATATTGTAGAGAGGCTTGATTCATGCTAGGACCGCCATGAAGTATTGTATTGAAGCAGGAGGGCAAGCGCCCAGAGAATTAGATGATGGCGGGAGGAAGGAACGTCGCAAAAATGAGACAGGACTACTTTCTGAGCGGGCATGAGCCCTTTGATCGCGGGTCGTTGTGATTATCCAGATGACGAACCGACAGTCAGAAAAAAAGAAGGTCGAAGTCAGATCGTGACGCTGAAAAATAAGCAAGCCTTGAGGCGACCGGAAACTCGGGTCGGCGAACAGAATGCAAACAGAAGCAATTGGATTCGAGGCATCTGCTTAAGATACGAGTAAAGTAATGAACGGCTCGGAAAACGGCTAGAGAGAACAGTAAGAACGGACTGGGAGATTGCCGCCGGAGCTCGGGTTGTATGTGACTGATTTGGCGGAGGTGGTTGTGAAGGGAGCCAGCTTGAACTAAGCCGGAGGGGTTGTTCGAGATGGAAGTTACAGAGACAGAGCGCTCGATTAGGCGGACATGAAACCATAAAGTTCATGGTTCAGTGTTCCAATATGAATTTCCATCCCACCCACTGCCAATTCCCTGAACGACGCATTGATCGCCGCGCGATTAAGCTCTACCAACTCGCTCGACGCGGCCGTGATGTTGACGCGTTTGATTTGAGCACGGCGAATCAAGAGCGCGTCCAGTAGTGGTTTCCATGTCTGAATCGAACTTGACGGGTAGTGGTATATTGTCAGACTGTGTAAATCCGGGAGAAGGGGCGCGAAAGAATCGGTTAAAGCAGTGAAGAATGCCTTCAAAAAGGAGACGGTTGGATGCGATATTTTAAATTGCGCGACGGTGGGCACGAGCCGCAGGCACTCATCCACCTCAACGAAGGGGAACCGGTTGACATTCATCATGCCCAGCGTCTCGAGCGGGGGTGCCGAGCGCCGCAAGAAAGAGAGCAGATAAGAGCAAGACGTGCGATTGTTCTGAATGAGGAGCGTCCGCAGGCCAGGTAAGGTGAGGGACTCCAGGATCGCGTCGTCGCTATAGACACTATAATCCCACCGCCCGAGCTGAAGTCTGCGTAACGCGGGAAGAGAAATTTGTTCTCGAGGCACGCCTTGCGCCATCGGCGAAATATTCTCGAGGGTGCACTCCGCGAGGTTCGGTGCACAACGCAGCACCTCCAGCAGAAAATGGTGGTCGCGGAGTCCCATATCATGTGCGGTGTTTTCAGAGCCAATCCTCAGCCTTCTGAGGATAGGTAACGGTCCGAGAGGTATCGCGCCTATCCCTCCCGAGCGGCCAAAACCGTTTCCGTTGACATAGATTTCGAGTTTTCCTAGCTGCGAGGCATGTCGGCCAACGGCTGCGGCGACGCCGTCATCGAAGCGCCCCTGGAGCACGATTGACAGAGGGCGGCTACGTGCGCGTTGCATCCAGACCTCCCACAGTGCTTCAAAGCCGTTGGGGCGCGGAAACCCAACACTGATGGTATCCCACAAGGCCGGCGCGGACAGCGCAATCGCGGTCCACGCATTGCAGATATTAAGCAGGAGCATGGGCACGTACTTGGCGCCCATGACTGGTCGCGGGGGCCGCGCGTGAATGAAAATTTCCGACGCAATTTCGAGGGGCAGCCGACCCACCGGGTCGCGAAGGGCGTTGAGCGCACGCTGTGCAGCTGATTTACTGCGTTCCAGCTGCCGTAGGATCTCCTTCTGAAAATCAATATCGGCTGAGATTTTCGAAATGCGCGCCTCAAGTTCTTCGGCAGACATGCTTTGGGCACAGAGATAGAGTATTTTGTACAATTGTGCCTGATCAAGATCGGCCAATGAATTCGTCGCTGCCTATTGAACGGTTAGAAGAGCCGCCAACCGTGCTTACAGAATTCAAACCTCGAGATGCTTGTGCTCCGTCAAGCCTGATCCAAGTGCGCGGCGCGAGCAGCTTGCGCAGAGTAAGTACTTGGGAGATCCGTCTAGCTGGCTAAAAATTCTACAAACTAGGCAGGTCAAGCTTTTCGCCGAGTTGGTACGGGTTGAGCTGGAGTCTACGCCTTGCTGCTACACTAAAGGTGAGAGGGAGGAAAGAAGATGGACCGTTACGGTAACGCAATCATCACAGTATCATCACCCATCACACCGTGACTCACTTGCTTCAAACCGCCATCACGGGTTGCGAAAGCCACTCATTGTAGGGCGAGTCCAAAAAACCTTGTAACCAGTGAGTATTAATTCATGGCTCATACTGGAAACATTCTGACTTTTTTCCTCCTTGCCTTCCTTTATGTTGAAACGGTTTCTTCACGTTCAATCCTCCTAGCACTCGTCGCCACCTTCTCCCCGCCTCTGTCCTCTCTGTTTCTCCCCCCCCTCTCCGGAATGGACCCTGTGCGCGAGCCCCCCGAGCCGTGGTCTTCCCAGGCCAATTCCGAGTGCGTCCCTTCCGGGTTGTCCAGAACCTCGACGACTGATCCGACGCACCACAGGGAAGAGAAACAACGGGAGCTCGAGAGCAGAAGAGCTCAAGCGCGGGAGCGCATGGCCAAGTGCGTCTCGGCTCTTCCTTCGGTTTGCCACTGACGTGCATTCCTGGAGCAGACGTCGCGCCGCCATCAAGAATCTGCCCCCCGAAGTGCAAAAGGAGTTGACTGAGAAAGCTCGCGCTTCGAGAGCCAAGTACCGCGCGCAGTATGTCCCTTGGTAGCAAGTTCCATGTAGTATACTGACAGGCCACAGGCACCGCGCTCTGCTAATGCAGAAAGAACAAAGCCGGCGCATGAGGTGAGTGCCGCTGCTGCACCGCTCACTAAATTTCTCACTTCTATCTATCACCAGGGTCTTCACGGAAAAGCATGGGTGGGACGAATACATCAAACGCAAACGGGTGCGCCAGAGCAAGTCGCAATCCCCACCCGAGCAGCCCACTCACGATTATGGTGGGGCGGCTTAGCCTGCCACACGCTACTTGTTTGATTATATTTATCATCATCACGAGCGTCGCTGTCTTTTTTATTCATTAATTTGCCGCTTGTCCTCAGTTTGGTCGCGAGAATGGGATTGTTACGCTAATACATCAAGCAGTATGAGTGCATACGCTAGGAGCATCAAGTAAACCAGAACCCGGACGGCGGAGAGTCCGCGCGACTGGGAATCAGCTGACAGCAGCCTCATCAGGCGCGATGATCACCTGGCGACGCGGAAAACGCGAGCCCTCCCAAACATACTCGACGACGCTCTCGTCGACTCAATCCGGAATCAAGTCCAGAACGGTGCTGGCCTCTGAATCTTCTTCGTAATTGCGATGAGCGGTCCAAGCATTTTAGATATTGAGTTGGAGCGGCGCCCATGACTGGTCGCGGGGGTAGCGCTCGAATGAAAATATCCGACGCATTTTTTTTCGAAGGGCACGAGTGTTTTGTACAATTATGCAGCTTATTCCAATCGACTAGAGCGCGCGGCACGAGTTCCAACTTGCAAGTTGCTCAGACAAATTTTACTTGGGGCGATCCGTCTACCGAGGAGTTGATAAAATGAATTCTGCAAACTAGGTAAGTCGAGCTTTTCGCCGAGTTGGTAAGGACTGAACTGAAGTCTACTACATATGTACACCTTACTGCTACATGAGAGCGAGGAATAAAGATGGGCCGTTACGGTATCGCAATCACGTATCACACTTACTTCAAACCGCCATCACGGTTCGCAAAACCCACTCATTGCGCCGAGGGCGAGTCCAAAAAACTGGCAGCTGGTGAGTATCAACTCATGGCTCATACTGGGGACATTCTGACTTTTTTCCTCCTTGCCTTCCTTTATGTTGAAACGGTTTTCTTCACGTTTAATCTTCCTCAGGCTAGCACTCGAGCTCGTCGCTGCCGTTACTCTCTACGGCAATACAACGGAATCTGAGCGCGCAGGACTTCGGGATATTATATTGGAAGCCCTGTAAGATGTACTGATACCGATCTCTGGTCATGACTGACATGTGAAGCAGTCAACATGTATACTGAAGAAAAGCTGCAAGCTTGCATCGACAGAATATCGGCTGATATAGATCTACAGAAAAAGGCGCTGAAGCTTTTAGAGCTAGAAAAAAGTGTTTTTCAGCGCCAGCTTAATAGACATCGCGATCCAGTGGCGAAGCTGCCCCTCGAAATCTCGTCCGAGATTTTCGTTCGTTGTCTTCCCTCTCGTCCGGAGCCTGGGGCTACCACTATCCCCATGCTGTTCCTCAATGTTTGCAATTCCTGGACAGATATTGCCGTCTCCACCCCCGCACTGTGGACCTCCATTCATCTAAATTTTCCGCGCGTCGAAGGCTTCCGAGTAGTCCTTAGAGCTTGGCTTCAGCGCGCGCGTCAGCACCCGCTATTCCTCTCGATTCACGGAGAATTCGATGGCCATGTTGCGGCCATCGTTCGACAACACGCCCCGAAACTTCAAAATCTCGAAATATTCCACGACGAGGACTACAATGTTTTGAGCGAAATCCCAGGACCCTTGTCTTCCCTAGAAACAGTTACCTTTGGCACGTCGGGTGGTGCTAGCCCCATGCTTGGTCGCGGAATTGCCGATATTTCGCGTCTTGCGCCGAACCTCGTTGATTGCACCTTCGTCAATGTCACTCTTTCGGATTCCACCTGCCTCGACGCGGGGGTCGTCGTGGTCCTTCCAAACCTACGTCACTTAAAGATTGGGGACTCCAACGTATCCGCCGCTGCAAACCGCCTGCGCTATCTCTCATTACCCAGCCTGCAGACCCTCACCCTTTCCATGTCCTTCATCGCCGGCGACGATCTTATTTTTTTCCTCCAACAATCGTCTCCGCCACTTCAGAGTCTCATCCTTGGAAATGGACTCAGGTTTTCCGAAATGGAAGCATGCCTTCGTCTTGTTCCCGCGCTCACGCAACTCGAATTTTGGGACACGCATGGTCAGGACATGAAGCGGTGGTTTGCGGGCTTTGCGGAGCACCCACCTCGCTATGTCCCCAACCTACGAAGACTGAGCATGCCTGGCTGCTGGAGTGGTCATATCATTAGCGATTCTTCGTGGAAGAAGCTGCTCGGCGCGCTCTCAGTCCATCGCACACAGATTTCCTCCTTGAAAATTGCACTGAGAGGGTCCTTAACTCCAGAGTTCAAAGAGGAGACTCTTGCTGGATTTCGTCAATTGATCGAGGACGGGAGGGAGATCTACATTGGAAGCGAAGTGCAAAATTTTATTACCTCTTGACGTTCACATTTCCGTTGTCGCTATCTTGACATACCTCGGTTAGGCGCAATAATCCACGTCTGCTAGGAAAATAACTTTGTTTGTCATTCGGTAGCTGCCGGTTATATCGGGGAGTTGCGAGCCTCCACGGGCATGGTCGTAATTTTAGCGGGGTTCGGAAGCAAGGAAAGGCACGAAAACGTTCAGAACCGATTGGAAAAATCGAACGTGGCGGTGGCTGGAGCGTCAACTGGGAGTCCGACTCATTTTGCGGTATTTCGCGGTCGTTCAAAATCGTAGATTCAATGATTCCTCCCGGAGCATAGCACAACAATTCGGGTGGTACACGACCGAATAGGGATGGCTAGTTACTAGTATGGTCCAGTACAATCAGAAGGTGATAGAATTTCGCTTCCCAGCTTCAAAATGAATTTCTATCCCACCCGCCGCTAGTTGCTGGAATGCAGCACGAAGTTCTGTGTCGGTCTCTAGAAACTGAACCCGGGAGATCCTGAATTTATACTTCCAATCCTGACCTCATTGACAGTTCTTCGCCTCTTATTTATATTTAAATGCCCACTCAGTTGGAGGACCTGTAGGCGGGCGTGCCGACCTGAATGAATATTTACAGTCTACGCCTCATCGGCTGCAGATGCCTTGTTCTCGAGTAGACAACGTTGTGGGACGCACTGCGGGCTCAAAAACCACTGTCCCCATCTCGGCCACCGCAGGAGGCGACGGAGATTCTTCAAGTGCAAACCTAACAGTGTGGGGCTGTGAACTGCGGTCTGGCAGCTGGCAACGAGATGTAAATTATATAGGAACTGTGCGTACTGCCGATAAGAATGTCTAACAATTTCGAGGTTTTATTCGTTACAATTCCTGTGTCGAAAGTACCGACCCATTTACTCACTAAATGCTCGAGTGAGGTTCGGTCGAAACGCGGATACATAAAATTCAGATTGAAATATTCGATACAGAGACATAAATGTTTACTGGATATAAAGGAGAGCTGCCGAAAGGAATAATACATCAGTTCTATAGAAATATCGACAGTGGAAAACAAACCTGCGCATACCCTTTGGTGTGTATGCATAGGGACAAGTATATCACCCGCCGGCCATGCGCGCCCGAAGCTGCTCTTCGCGACGCACAGCGGCAACCATAGGAACAAACCCTTCAACCTGTTTCCATTTCGCGTAATACCCACGCTCCAACGCCTCCTGCTCCTCCTCCCCCTGCAACGGCTCCTCCTCCTGCCAGCGCCAATCGTTCAAAGTCTTGATTGTCCGGAGAGACGGAAATAGGCTGGACATAAATCGAGTGACGGTGGGTGGATCGACGATGGAGGACGGGCCCACATCGAGATGGAGGAGCGCAGACTGGGAAATTTGCGCGTCCGGAGAGGGAACCGTGGTGGCGTCCATGCTAATGGCGAGGGACCGTAGGTTTCTGCAGTGTTTCGCGAAAGCGCATAGGCCGTGGAGGGTCATTCTAGATGGATACCACAAATCTGTGGCCGAACCCAAACGAAACTGTTTGAGATTCGGCCATGCAGAGGCCATATCCAATGCGGTGGTGTCGTCAATATCGAAACCAACAGGGGCTTCAAGAGTGAGCTCGGTGAGGTTTCGGAAGTAAAAAAGCGGCGCAATCTCGGGGCCACCGACCACATAATCTGCGACTCTGGCCGCTGGTGGTGTCGGCATTTCACCATCTTCTGCATGCTGGATATGCAGTGTTTCCAGAGTCGCGGGCGATATTTGCCTTGCCACGGTGACATATATTTGGCCGGTGATAAATTTTGTCGCTGGGACTTCAGTCCCAATGTAGAAATCGCGTAGGAAACAAACTGGCCAGAAATCAAGGAACTCCAGGGCGAATTCAATCGTTGTGTTGAAAAATTTAAGAGTGCGGAGAGCGGGAAAGGGACGTTCTACTGAACGCATTCGGGGGGATCTCGGGCCCAAATCTTGTAGATCTGGGAGGTCCAGAATCAAGGTCCCCAGGTCAGGAAGCTGAGAAAGGTATTCGAGGGCGTCTCGATCAAGTTTATCGAGCCAAAGGGTCTGGATGTTTTTCAGAAGTAACACCGTCCGGGATGCTGTGCGACGAAAGAGCTCTGAGTTCTCCACGACGCTATTGATGACGAGGCTTTCGATAGCCGGATACGGGAGTGCTAGTTGAGGTAGTAGTGATACATTCGAAGTGTTTCGCGAAAATGCGAGGCGGGCGGCTGTGATCTTGGGACCCAGAAAAAGACCGATGTATGGGAATAAGGAGTCCTCGGGTGGGTTCCAGGATACGTCTCGGATATTAGGGAACAGATATCCTGGTGGGAGATACGTGGCGACTGTGTGAAGCACATCGGCGGTGGGGAAATGTGGGTAGCCGCTTGGAACGGAGCTAAACCAGATTAAGCTCAGTTTCTGGACCCTCCGTGAATAAGACAAAGGTATTTCCCAATCCGCTGCCTTGATTCCATCGAGGAAGCGCTGAAGGTAAATTTTCAAGAAATAGTCAACGACCTGAATATATCGGACACCCACCAGCTGGCCGTCTCCCTTTTCTTCCCATAGATGCCGAGGCAGACATCTTAGGACATTCGTGAGTGTATTTTGCTCACTCCACAGGAGGTCCAGAGCCGGGCCCTGGAAGCTTTTGCAGGTTCTGGCAAGAGCTGCGAAATCTCTGCGGTGGCCCCCGGTCCGGATGGAACAGGGACCCTTTAATTCGGCGAAGATGAGAGCGACGATTTCGGGGATTTCGAATGTACGGTGCATTGAGATGCAGTGAGACTCTGCGAGAGAGGAGAGGTCGGTCTCACTGTGACTGTCATCGTCTCAGCGTTCGCTGAGACAGGACCCCGCCCGTCCCCGCCCGGCACCAATGTAGTCATTCGTCAGCGTCGTCGCGATCACGTGGATCCAGGAGAATTAATCGATACTAATCACCTGTCGCCACATCATTCCGTTTTGCATGCAAAGCGCGAAGAAAAAAGTCAAGGCCCGCGTTTTGACGGTACACCAGCTGGGAGCCCTGGAGTTGGACTAGACTTTCAGACGTGCGTCGCTTTGGGGGTGTACTGTTGAGGCCCAAGCGCTTTGTTTGTCCTATGAATCATCAATTTTTGATTCCTTCTCCTTTCTCGCGCTTTGGATATCCAAACCCCGCGACGCTTTGGGCAGACTATTTAAATTCCAAGTTGACTTGCAAAATCGACTACCATTCTTCCTGTACACTGCCATGTCCTTCACCGCCAATAACCCATTTCCCTTCGCCGCCTACACCACTCTCGTGGGGCCTTCGAGCGATATCTCATCCGAGGTTCAGTATCCATCTCTGGACGCTCTGGAGAATACGCGGGCTACCCAGCCCGCTATTGAGGGTGCGGTTGGCAGTACTGGAGACGTCGATTTCTTCGTACGCCCACTATCTAGCGTTCCACTGACGTGTATTCTAACCAGATCTTGTAGTCTGAAGTCTCTCTCGCGTGGTGTCCCCCTTCATACGACGAGCTTCTCAGCGGACCCATGTTTGAATGGCTTCTGTCGCCAGAGTCGTTGGGAATTCTATCCCAAGCGAACGACACGGTCTCGACGCCGCGTCTCACCAACAAGTGCGGGTCGTGCGATGAAGAATGCTCCCCCTCTGCCTCCGGGGACCTCGATTCCCTCGAGGAATCATCTCAATCATCTGTGCTCGATATGGAACGGGCTCCCGAGTTAGAGGCGAAGACTCTAGTTAGAACGCGACTCCAGTCGGCTGTGCGCCTTACGCCCGCCCTCCCTACCCACCATGGAGTCGCACGCGCTTCTCCGGCCCCCAGCGCAGGCCACTCACCCACCCATTTCTCGGTAGACTTCTCGTTCAAGTCGTCGCGGACTTGCGAGAGTGAGGATGAGGACAGCGACTCCGACTACGCGCCGGCCAACCATATTAGCACCCGTCGGCGGCGTCCACGGTCCCCGAGCTCCGCACCACCCGCAAAGCGTGCGCGTATCGCAACGGAGAACAAGGCACCACCGAAACGCACACAGACTCGGGCATCCCGCGTGGGCGAAAACGCGCAACCCCAGATACCGCACCCCCAGCCAACAGCCGCGGGGCTCTTCAGATGCCCCTTCGCGGGCTGTACTCACATGCTTGAAACCCAGAACGGGATCGTGCGCCACTACAAGAACTCGCATTTTCCTGTGCCGTGGGAGTGTCCGGCGTGCCGAGTTGTGTTGAAGAACACCAGTCGCCCGGATACGGCGCGGCTCCACCTGAAGAATCGGTGTAAAGGAGACGAGGAGGATAAGAAAAGGCATCTTGATGCGATGATAGCAAAGTCGTTGAAACTTTCGAAGAAGTGAATCTATACCCTTAGAGGATATCTCCAAGTTCACAATAAATTAAATACTCATCCAATGTCCAGTATGAACGATTTCAGAAACATGATAAAGGTTGCAGACCGAGAGAAAAGTAGCTCTGCTGGAGGCCGTGTTTTTCGGCAAGAGCAATACTCTGGCTTGAGTTGACTTGCAGCAGAGAAACATTATACCCATGCGCCCTGAATATTGAATCAGTCTGAAAACCAGGGGAAAGTTCTCAGGTTACAGTAAACGAGCTGAGATTATTGACACGAACCTCGAAGCCCGAGCTTCACGACTGTCGCGTTTAGAAGTTTGCCGTCTGTGTCGGACGCAATACAAGACGCAGGTTCTAGGGTTCCCAGCTGCCTGGCACCGATAGCAGCTGTATATAGACATGCGGACACGTTCTGAAACTGCAATCCGGTGCAGCTCTGGGGATCTGTGGGTATTGGGAGCGAATCTAAGGACTCAGTCACCTTATGTAAAGGTTTCGTAAATCGCATCGCACTCGCTTTGCGGCATCAGTGGGCGAGTTCATATGGATTCTGCCCACAGCCGGAGTTCTTGATCGTGCCAACAGGATGACCGTGAAGTGGTATTCTAACCGTTCGGGGATTCCTTACGTTGTCTACTCCAAGGATTTCTCTTTTCTATATTCATTTCAGAGTTTTTCAAATCGAATTTGATGAGAAACCTCGAGCACCTGTGGAAGATCTACAAACAGTACAGGGCATTGTGAGAGACGACGGAGTTCCTGTCAATGTTTAGACATTTTGTTTGCTGGTCTATGCGTCCCTGATCATTTACTCGTGTCGAGAATATTTCAGGACATTCAGTTTTCTTGCTGGTGCGACTGGCCAAGGGCTCTACATTTAGTGACTATTAAAATCAGTGTATAATATCTAGATAGGCTACGAGAGCATAATTTCATCGCTCCAAATATAACCAATATATTAATGTTTTCTGGTTTATATTTGGCCTCGTTTCATAGTCATTTAAAAATCTACAGAAACACGTTTGAACCGAGAGGCAAACCGTGGGAAGGTTCCAACTTAACTATCGCAAATATGACACGCATCAGTCCCTTCTCAGGCTCGACCAAAAATTGACGTGAAAACTCAAAGGAGCCTCCTCATGGTAAGTCTGGGACAATCAACGGGAAATTCATTGATTTCGATATAATTCAGTCTGAACATTCAATAAACTCTGTTCTTGATCTCGATCTTATTCTCGAGATTCTCGACTGCCTGGCCGTTCCCCTCCCGGTCCACCAACAGGCCTGTGATCCAACTGTCTTGGCGGCATGCAGTACTGTCTGTAAATCATGGTCCTCACACGCTCAAAGGCTGCTTTTCCGCCGGGTTATCATCCCGAACAACATCTATCGAGAACCGCACCGAAGAGGGACAACTTGGGATACTCTTCCCTCGTTTCTTGCGGCCATAGATCCTGCGACAGAGCACGGGAGACACCTGGCCTCTAGCGTTCTGTGCTTCACTCTACGACACAAAGGGCGCGAGCGGACCGTGGACCCCACCGGACTCGCGACTGCGCTGCTGCGCACGCCTAATCTGCGGCATCTCGACGTCACCACCGTCTTATGCGACTTTGGCCCAGAAACGCTCGCTCTTCTACGTGAATCTGGGCCGCGAATCACTTCCTTGTGCATTTTGGAGCCCAGCTTCCGAAAACCGAGAACACGAGTCCGAGCCCCTTCAGCTCCTTTCGCACAAATGCCGTTTCGGGTACCCCTCCGCACTGAGCACTGTATTGCAGTCGCGCGGCCCGCATCTACGCTCGCTCTCCATCACGACGCTCGATGTCGCCTCAGCTACTGACCACAGTAGCGTCCCCGCGCTCCGCCACTGCACACGCCTCGAGCGATTCGAGCTGGAGCTCTTCCCCGAAGCTCCGACATTGGCGCTCCTCCCGCGCAGCATCCACGCGCTAGCGATCAGCGGCTTGCGCGACTACGTCGATGGCCCCCCCGTCGACGCGCTCATAGACGCGCTCTCCACATTCCCCCACCTCCGAACACTGACATGGTTGTTCTGTCCCACCCCACCCGCGCTCGTTCGCATTTGTACCGGCCGCGGGATAGAACTGAGGGCGTCGTTGTATGAGATGGTGCGTTAATCCCCTTGCGAAGTGGCTTTGATGACTTGAGCTTCAATGACACGCGGTTGCAGGTGGACGACAATACAGTGGAGATGGAGCTGATCAACAAGTATATCCGCATATGATGCGGAAAGTCGTTTTGCCTGTGTGCGTACCAGGATCGGTAACGTTCATGCAGAGTACCCTGCGTGGATGTATAGTCGACTTCCCGATAACCTATACACCTCGGTGGACGCTAAAAGCGAGAGGGGTAGTGGTGACTTCATAGCAACTGCTGCAACTAAAAAAAATCAGTGCTTTACCTTATTGAGTCGTAGAATGCGCCCAGGGAATGGGAAGTTCTAGGGGACTAAGATTTGGGTCTGCGACTACAATTTATACTCGTTTCTTTCCAGGGATACACTAGTACTATTACCAAGGTTTACCTCCTGTTGCGAAGGAAGATTAGTAGCGCCACAATGGGGTTTAACTTCAACCATGAGAAAAGGGGCGGTTATTGTATACCCCGGATCGGAGCACACACCGCGCAGGAGCGCGTGCTGTGGCTATGTGGCAGCCTCCGAAGTCAGAAATTGAGGTCTACATCTCCGCCATCAATTCCAATCAATGACTTGTTGTAACGGGCTCAACGACCCACACAATTAACTCGTTCAGGGCAGATTTATTACTTCCTGGGCTGGCATGGTGCATCTGTGCACGGCATCGGGGCTGTTGGCGTCGCGGATTCCTTCCTTCGACGACGAGGCAGGGGAGGTCTGCGGTAGCTTATGTTCATACATTTATATTGCTCGTATTGTACGATCTACGATCCAATTAATTAATCGAGTATTTTATTGGTCTCTACACTGCCCTAAAACCTTCCGTAGTTCAAAACACCGGCGGAGTCTTTATGGCGTGCCCAGCGCTCCGCCACTCATCCTCCACCTTTACAAGTGCGTCTACGGTGTCGAGGATGGTCTGGAAGAAGTCAAAATCAGCATAAAGAAACGAAATTGCCACAAATCTGGAAAACCCACCTGCTCTTTCGTGTGAAAGTCGGATTTCTTCATCCCGAGCACATGCTCCACCCGCGCAAAGTCCACGGGAATCACATCAAACGGCATTAGCTCGGGCGTGCCGGTAATGAGGCGGCTCTTGAGTGCCGGTCGTTCCGCCGCGATGTAGTCGACCGTCCGTTGGATAGGCCAGCCGTACGGCGAGGACAAGATGATGCGCTTGCGGCCGACCTCCGCGGTGGGGGGCGAGTTCAGGGCGCGTATATGCGCCTGGGCAACGTCGCGCACGTCAATGTAGCGCGTCTGGGACGGGAATGTGCCGTCGGCGAACAGGAGGTTGTACAGGACGAGGTCCGTGGAGAGTGCGCCGAAGTCGGCCTCCGGGACAGGGAAGTGCGCCGTGAACGGCCCGTAAAAGAACGGTGGGTTAACTGCGGCGTTATGAATCAGGTCCACCATATTTTTTTGGGAGGAAAGACAGAAGACATACGGGTAGTGACTTCGACGTGCGGGTGCTTGTCTGCCCATTCCCAGAGTGCCAGTTCCGCGAACTTCTTGGATGCTGCGTAGGTCGCCATGTTGTTGCCTCCTGTGAGCGCGAACCCCTTCGTGACAGGATTCCAATCTGTCGCCGTGTGAGGGGGCGAGGACGAGCGGGATAAGAACCCTACCTTGATCGGTGAAACTATTTTTCGGGTTCAGAACAGTTGCAATTGAGCTAGTGACGACCATCCGCTTCACACCGGCCTTCTCCGCTTGCACGATAACATTAAGGGTGCCCTCGACTGCGGCCTGTAGACACCCGTGATCAGGGGTTGCATATATATAGCAAGGTATTCTATCAACATACCGCTAAAAGAGCCGCAGGTTCGGCGCGTCCGGGAAGGGGAGATGCCAAATGGATGACTGCGTCCACCCCAGCGAGCGCCTCCGGGAATTGATCATGTGCGATATCGCTAATCTTGACGATCTCAAAACGGTCGCCATAGCTGGCATAGGTGGACTTGAGATAATCGGCTTTCGTTCCCCGGGCTGCACTGTTCAACTCAATCAGCACGAATCTAAGTGAAGGGATTAAATTAGATGCATACGCTCGAACATGGTACCCTTTCTCCAAAAGTTGGAGAGCCACATGGGAACCAAGGAATCCAGAGGCACCAGTAACCTAAGTAGTGGGTCGTTTCAGTCTTATTCAACCTCTAGACAATGGATAGCATTATTTAGCACTCACGAAAATGAGCTCAGACATGTCGATTTCGGAGAAAGAAGGGTTTGGTTTTTCATCAAAACAGGGGTCCTTCGTTTTATACCTTACTCGGACGTTCGAGTCGAGCAAGATCCCAGGTCGTTTGTAAGACCAGTCGAAGACGCCGAAGCGTCATCCTACGGTTTGTAATGTTTTGATCGGGGTGACTGGCCGAGCTTTTGACCGAGCTTCCTTACAATCTGGCGTGAGCCAGTCGATAGTGAAGAAATCCGAGTCGTATGAACATTGGATCGATAATGAGACTCGGAGGAAAGCAAGAAGAAGAAGAACGCTAAGTTTCCGCGACACGCACACGCCGTGCCGTGTGGCGGTGCCTCACAATCTCCCGGACCCAAGATCCGAATACGGCCGATCGGACTAAAGGCTGGTCTGCGGCGAGGATGTCAAACCGCATATTCATCTCAATTGGTTTCCTGACTGCGGTCAAAATCGTTCTCTGGGCTGCCTGTCTTCATTGTAAACATCATTGAAAAGGGCCATAAAAGGCTGGCAAAACCGACGGTCAATTTGACCGTATCATCGAAATTTGGAATGTATTTGATCTGTGTTTTGCAAATGTTTGTTGTTCCATTTCCTTGGTCGGCAGCCAGTCTGACTCGAGAGGATATGGACAGTCCATTGGACGATGATGGGGCGAACCAAGCGAAGGCAAAACGAATTGCGAAGAGGAGAGGAAGAAACGGACCGGCCATGCAGAAAAAAAGCCGAAAAAATGTGGTGGTAGAGTGGTGCCAGACAGGTTGTTCAGATTCAATTCACAGGAAGATCTATAAACAGTACAGGGCTTTGTGGGAGACGACGGAGTTCAATGTTTAGATCACTTACGTTTTGAACCGAATGGAAAACCGTGGGAAAGCTCCAACATAGCCACATCGTACAGTATCGCAAATATGACACGCATCAAGACACGCATCGACCCCCTTCTCAACCAAACGTTAACGTGAAACCTCGCTTTGACCACCTAAAGGAGCCTCCTCATGATAACTCTTGCACAATCAACGGGAAATTCATTGATTTCAGTATAATTCGGTCTGAACATTCAATAAACCTCTGTTCTTGGTCTCGATCCCAGCCTCGAGATTCTTGATTGTTTGGCCGTTGCCCTCCCGTTCCACCAGCAGTTTCGTCTGTAAATCATGGTCCTTACACGCGCGCCAGGTGATGAAGAACCGCATCGAAGATTTCCGTTGATGG
Source organism: Mycena galericulata (assembly GCA_029289565.1). Classification (NCBI taxonomy): domain Eukaryota; kingdom Fungi; phylum Basidiomycota; class Agaricomycetes; order Agaricales; family Mycenaceae; genus Mycena; species Mycena galericulata. The sequence continues at coordinate 247,221 of JARKIA010000222.1, forward strand.
CAACTAGTGCCGCCCCTCTTTACTCTCTTAGTCTAACCACTTCGCAAGACTGCAATCCAAAGTTGAACCCGAACAAATGCTTGAAATCCATGACAGCAAGACAGTCAACACTTCTCTACCCAACAACAAGGCGAGGTTCAAACTCGAAGACCGTGCTGCAGACATTGGCCGACGACTGCTTGAAGAAAGTCTCATGCATGGCGCGCCCACTTTACTTCTGAATCCCCGGATGATCCCTGATCTCCGAGGCAGTGATTCACCTTCTTTAATGCGGGGTTGCCTACTAATACGCGCTCAGCCACTGCATTCGCCCTCAAAACGCCGTCTATGCGATGCCCGGCCTCTGCTGAGACATCCCGCGCGCTGGATACCCGTTCAGCGCCCAGAAATTACTGGATCTCATCCACCCTTCCGTTGATTCGTGGACCTCTACTTCAAGATCGCCGTAGAATTTCAGCGCGCCCATCCGGTGGTCCCGGTGTCCCAGGCTGGACCCCTACACGCGATATAAATTCGGGGCTGAAAATATGTCTCCGTAGCGTCCCTCGTTCACCCCGCAATGTGCAATCTCCAGCGCCTCACCACGCTTCTCGTTGTCCTCACCTCTCTATCGGCGGTTCACGCTCGGTTCTACACTGCACCTTTCCGCAGACAGGATCCAACTGAAACGTGCGGGTCTTAAATAAAACATAGACGAAACTAATCGTTTTTCAGTGTAACCTTTGACATTACCCCGTTCCCTACTCACTTCACAGACGCCTCCGTTGCGTCGGCCTACAGTGTATACTCTGCGCTGTGCGGGTCATCTCTGGATGCGGCTGCATATTCCCTCTTACCAGGTTATATTGCGGAAGGTGGAGCCTCCGATGCGCAGATAACCGGCACGGCCTTCTACCAGTGGTTCGAAGAGGAGGACCAGAACGATGTAATCAACTGCCAGCAGGCCAACAACCATCTCGACGCTGCAGAGTTTAATGCACCCGACTCAACGACGAACCCCCTTGAAATTCCACCATCCACGACGATGGCTGCACCGCCGGGAACTACAGAGACGTCGCCTGACGTCCCATCGGGCACCTTTTCCGGCTCCATACCGCCGTGCTTTGGCATAGCGGGGCTCGTCCAGGTGGGTGACTGCCAATCCAGTACCCCCACCGCGACCCAGCAGACCGGAGAACCGGAACAGCCGGGCGGCGGCAGTGTGACGGAGACATCTGCGCCCTCTTCTCCATCGAATGGGAGCGCGTCGCCCGCTGATCGGCGCGCCTCTTTCTTCGTGCTCGTGGCGGCGGTGGGGATTTCGCTTTGGAATTAATTCTAGTAGCAGGGAAAGGGTATGAAAACAGGCTAAAACACGTATTATTTGCTTGTTGTATCCGGTACTGTACTTACAAGAGGACACTGCCCTTCGGCTTGAAATGTACATCAGACTGGAGGCGTGGTTGCTTTCGTTGAGTGCCCAGCTTCTTTCGATACTATTCGGACGTATATGAGATTCAACCCAGCTTGTTCTTCGCTCCTCGTTATAGATATACTTCGCTCGGCCCCGAACGCGGCGACTTTTGAAGACAGGATGCGGGGTTTCCTTTTTGTTGATTGTACAGTTTCCTTCGATGCTCCTCGACGGAAGATTCGGACTAGCTCGTTCTTCGCTCTCCTTTACCTAGAATATCTGCATACGCTTCGCTGAGCACCGCACCGGCCCCGAACGCGGCGACCTTCGAATTACTTTCCGTGCGATCGTGCTTGCCGTCTGCGTCTTCCAAGTTAGAGCACACCTATTCTGCCTAAATTGGTGCCCCCAATCTCACTCGCACTCAATAACTGCGTCGAACTTGCTCCGCCCCTGTACGCGAAAACGTTTTTCCCCAAGAATTTCCTTGCGGTTAGCGATTTCAATTTGCTTTGAAACAACCCTTGAAACAACCCCCAATGCTCTAGCGGTCATGGGACGGGCCCCTCGGATATTTATCCGGACATATCCCCTGTTGTAAGGACTGTCGCCTCCTGTTCATTTACATTTACTCTTCTATCATCCTTTTCTCCTCTCGAAATGGCATTGTTGATGCGACGCGACGCGCGGAAACACGACCACGTGACGAGAAAGTCGCTGATCGCGATGACGTGCCTTCACACCCCGACTCTGATCTTTCTTCTTCTTCTGCGCCACCAACAGCGGATGCTTTCTCCAAATGGTATTGGTAAGTTGCGGAATCCCGCCAAACCGGTACCACGGAATCCCGTCAGCATCCCGCTCTTTGTTTCACTGTTGTATTCATACTGCAGGCCAGCGATGGCTGCGAACTTGGCGTTGACCATCTGTCGTTGACCTTCAAATCAAGGAACCCCCCGTGCCTAACCAGTATTCAGTCGCTCCATAATTAAGTCTGCGGATACGGCCACATGTCTCTCCCACATTCGGGCGGCATCACCCTCAGCGGCATACCCAGAGTCTTGCGTGCGACTCAAGACACAAAAGGTGGTGGCTATATAAATTTACCGACCCTCACTAACCACGGTTTTGGAGACGACCCACTAGAGAACATTATTCGACGACGTAAACGGTCATGTGTGGCTGTTGAATGCAGACGGGCCGACCTTCGAGCTGTCTCTCGTGCGAGCGGCCTCTTACTTCGTCGCCATTGGCGACGCCTGGGCCTCTCTATCCTTGCTCATATGATACCCAATGGGCGGTCTCGACAAATTCAATTTTATAGTGACAGAAAAAGGCTAGCGCGATCTGAGCATCGTGCCCGCTAAAGGGGAATTTACCCCGCATTTCCCCACAAAAGAAGCATCTCCGGAACTCAATTATAGAAGCAGGCGCCTCCCGTCGCTCGCACGAATTTGATATCTGAACCAGCCGCGGAAAATTTTAAGCCCGCCGCTAGTGTCATTTGACGTGAACCAGAAAAGCACCGGCGGCGCGCGCATCGTACGGGGGGCTGCAAGCACGCCCGCGACGAGCGAGCGCTGTTGTTTCTGTACTGCGGCTCTCGCAAACGTGGGTACTCCGGCCCTAACAACTTCTTCTCTCTCACAGACGCCAGTCAGTTTTACCTCAACAACGCGGCAAAGATGTATGTCTCTATAAGCCTATCATCTGACGAATTTTCCCGCCCTGTACGGGTCACTTGCCTCCTAAATTCCCATCCTTTGCGCCGCGGATATAAAAAGACAGGTAGGAACCGTCTAACAGCTCCACGGATAGCTTTATCCATCCTCTGCTGAAACACCAGCTCATCGTGAATCATGGTCCACCCCCAGGAAGTCGACGTTATCGTTGCGGGCGGCGGCCCAGCAGGTGCGTTGTCCGCTTTCTGTGCATTTCAACGATGTTCAATGCCTGCATTACAGGATGTGTCGTCGCCGGGCGTCTCGCCTATGCCGACCCCAACCTGAAGGTCATGTTGATCGAAGGTGGGACATCTCTACTTATTCCATTCGAACTTGCTCAATGTCCTTCATCTAGGCGGTGCTAACAACCGAGATGATCCCTGGGTAAGAAATGCTCCTCGAGACAGCCGAATTATCTCATCCAACGACGACGTCTCTAGGTCTACAGGTTGGTGATAATCATCTCGACAATTAAGCACTCTTGCTCATCCTCTGCAGGCCCGGTATCTATGTGAAGAACATGCAGCGCGATGGAATGTAAGCATTCGTTTTGCTGTGCCCTCGCACTGTTGACAGTTTTTTCTTTTTGCCAGCAACGACAAGGCCACGTTCTACACCGACACCATGGCTTCGTCGCACATGCGCGGCAGGAAGAGCATCGTCCCGTGAGTATTTCAATCCGTTGAACTAGTAAACGAGCATGACACTCACACGAACCTCAGGTGTGCGAACATTCTGGGTAAGTCGCCTTTCTTTTGAATGCCGTTACGCCCATTCATTGGTGGGATTTTCCATTAAGGCGGAGGAAGCAGGTGAGTATTATTATCTTCCACTCAGCACCACGGGATGCGCTAACGCGGTGTAGCATCAACTTCCAGGTTCGGCATGCCGTTTCACTCCATCTACTTCTTGACGCTCACCGTTCTGATTTTTCTGACAGATGTACACCAGGGTACGTCGAAAGCGAACTCTTCCCAACGCATACTAACGATATAAATCCTAGGCGTCTGCTTCGGATTGGGGTGAGATCTTTAGAGCCGGACGTTCGAATCGGACTAACCAATACATGCAGACGACTTCAAGACCGAGGGATGGACTGCCAAGGGTACGTTTCTCCCGCTTATTGGTCATTGGAGGGATTTCTCATTGGTTCCTTCGTTAGATCTCCTCCCGCTGATGAAGAGGGTGCGAAGCCCTCCTTATCCTTATCTTTATCCGGACCGGCTCACGCATCGAAATTAGCTCGAGAACTATCAGAAGCCCAGCAACAGTCCCACCCACGGATACGACGGTCCGATTGCCATCTCCAACGGCGGCACGATCACCGCTTTGGGTTCGTATTTTGCCGGCATTGTATCACACGAACTAATTTTTTTCTCGTACAGCGCAGGACTTCCTCCGCGCGTCTGATGCTATTGGAATTCCCTTCAGCGGTATGTGTTGCTTGTGTTATGCCCGTGTGCGCACTAAGCATGATATTGCGCAGACGATATCCAAGGTGAGGGATAACGCATGCTGAACGACATAAATGTTGACGTACTCGCTAGATCTCACTACCTCCCATGCCTCCGAAATCTGGGCCAAGTACATCAACAGGCACACCGGAAGGCGTAGTGACGCCGCAACCGGTTCGTAACCTCAGCTTACTCGAACGCAGTTCTGTCTTGACATATTCCGTCAGCGTACGTCCACAGCGTGATGGACGTCCAGAACAACCTCTTCCTCCGCACCAACTCTCGCGTCTCGCGCGTCATCTTCGAGGGCGACAAGGCCGTCGGCGTCGCATACGTCCCCGCGCGCAACCGTGCGCATGCGGGTCAGACCGTGGAGACGATCGTCAAGGCGCGCAAGTTCGTCGTCCTGAGCAGCGGGACGCTCGGCAGCCCGCAGATCCTCGAGCGCTCGGGCGTGGGTAACGCGGAGCTGCTCAAGAAGCTCGACATCAAGGTCGTCAGTGACCTTCCCGGAGTTGGGTGAGTTTTCTCCGACGTCGGTGATATGATGCAGTTCCTGATTCGGGCCGCAGCGAGCAATACCAGGAGTGAGTTGTGTCGGCGTGTTGGTCAATTCATTGTTTCTAATCTATTCTCAAGCCACTACACGACCCTTTCGAGTAAGTTTGGTGACTCCCCGCATTTCTTCCTTCTAACCCATTATCTAGTCTACCGTGTTTCCAACGAGAGCTCGACCCTAGATGACTTCCTCCGCGGCGACAAGGAGGTTCAAAAGGAGCTGTTCCAGGAGTGGGAGGTTTCTCCCGAGGTCAGTACTTTCTTGCTGCTTTGACGGTCCGATTCTGAGACGGCGGAACTTTCTAGAAAGCGCGTCTCTCCTCGAACGCCATCGATGCTGGATTCAAGGTGACTAATTCCCCCGACATTCGCAGACAGCGTAGTCATCGTTTGGCAGATCCGGCCGTCGGAGGCGGAACTCAAGGAGATGGGCCCCGAATTCAACGAGCTCTGGAACACTTACTTCAAGGACAAGCCCGACAAGCCAGTCATGTAAGCCCTACAAGTTCAGGACTGTTCGTTATCACTGACCTATTTTTTCGCAGGTTCGGCTCCATCGTTTCTGCGGGTAAGAGGACCGTCCATTTGCGTTTTATCGTAACGCTGACATGTCTTTGCGTACAGCCTATGCGGACCACACCCTCCTTCCTCCCGGGAAGTATATCACCATGTGCGTTCTCTACGTACGTTAACGCACGTTCTTATCTGACGTTCCCGGGAAGGTTCCAATATCTTGAGTACCCGGCATCCCGTGGAAAGGTTCGTCATCCCGCTCTAACTTCTTTTAAGTCCCGGCTGATATTCCCATCCTCCAGATCCACATCAACAGCCCGAGCCCTTATGTCGAGCCGACCTTCGACAGTGGGTTCATGAACCACAAGGCTGACTTTGCTCCGATTCGCTGGAGCTACAAGAAGACGCGTGAGGTGGCGAGGAGAATGGATGGTATGTCGCCGATGCGCCCGTTCTCGACATTCATTTATTTACTGGATACTAGCGTTCCGCGGCGAGTTGACCTCCCACCACCCGCGCTTCCACCCGGCCTCCCCTGCGGCGTGCAAGGACATCGACATCCAGACCGCCAAGAGCATCCTTCCGAACGGATTCACCGTCGGAATTCATATGGTGCGTCATCTTCGTTTGCGCAGTCCATTCCCGCGTAGACTCACGTCGACGGTTTCGTAGGGTACCTGGCACAGGTTTGTATTCCATCTCTCTGCTGCGCGTGGAAATCCAATGTATATTTTACAGCCCCGGCGACACCTACGATGCGAGCAAGGTCCACGAGGACATCAAGTACACGGAGGAGGACGACAAGGCTATCGACGACTGGATCGCCGACCACGTCGAGACCACTTGGCACAGTTTGGGAACTTGCGGTAAGGGGAATTCAACGTATTCATTTTGCCGTTCTCTCAATGAAATGTTACAGCCATGAAGCCCAGGCAAGAGGGTGGTGTTGTCGATGGTCGTCTCAACGTCTTCGGTAGGAACGAATAGTTGATCGACATGGGATTCACTTGCTGATCCGATTGAATTAAAGGGACCAAGAACCTGAAGGTCGTTGATTTGAGTATCTGCCCGGTGAGTAGTACAATTGTGAACGTTTTGACATTTATTGTCTAATGAATCAAATCTAGGACAATCTCGGGACGAACACCTACTCCTCTGCGTTGTTGGTCGGCGAAAAGGGAGCTGACCTCCTCGCCGAAGATCTCGGTAAGTACCTTGAGTATATTAGAGGATATCAACTGAACATCGTTCTCTGTAAATTAGGCCTGAAGATCAAGGTCCCGCACGCTCCGGTCCCGCACGCTCCTGTTCCCAAGGGTGTTCCCGCCACTCAACAGGTCCGTTGAATTGGACCTTTACTCCGCACAAATCCTTTACCATCTAAGATGAAATAACAATCGCCGCCTGTTTTGTATGTACTATTATCATGTGTACGAGTTTCCCAAATCATGTTGTATGCTCCAATATCGTCGAGTTCGAAGCGAGACGTCAAAGGATTGAACCGTGGGAATCCGGGCGGCATCTTCCACTCATCACGTAACCAAGAGACGACGTCGACAAGAGTGTATGAAGTATCCTGCGTATAAATGACAAAGTTGATTGAACTGAATAAATCCTTCGTAACACTGCTCCCTCGCACTTACTACGAATAATTGATAGGATAGGGGGTCCTTCCAGCCGTCAGGCAAATCGTCACTGACACCTGGTGAGATTATATTGTTCGTTTCTTTTGAAAAATCCTTTTAATTCAGAAGCAGCCTTCCCCGCCCCAGTGAGCCTATGACCTTCCTCAGTTTATCAGGAGCCTGTCCTCTGGAATCCGAGTTACGATACCTCTTCGTCGCCGCTGAATGGGACTTGTCATTCACAGTCACTGCCTTCAGGCGGCCCCGCGACAGACCCCGTCGGAGCTACGTCGCCATACGACGGAGGTGTGCCGAGGAGCCTCGGCATAGTCTGCCGCCATCACTCGGCATAGCTCCGGCAGGGCCCATTCTATGTATGCCGAGCCGTCTGAACACAGTGAGATTTGGAAACTTTAACAAAAGGAGAGAAAAGTAGCAAGGCCGACCTCCCGCCTGAAGAACTACTTGTCGCCGTATCTCAACGCGAGGGACAGACAGTATTATTCAAAGATGATGATACCTCCAGAAGAGGAACAGGAGGCGACAGTCCTTGCCGAGGGTCCCGTCCCATGGCCGCTGGAGCATCGGGGGCTGATTCAAGGGTTGTTTCAAAGCAATCGAAATCGTAGGGGTGCTCTAACTCGGAAGACGCAGACGGCAAGCACGATCGCACGGATAGTAATTCGAAGGTCGCCGCGTTCGGGGCCGGTGCGGTGCCCAGCGAAGCATATCTAGATATTCTAGGTAACGGGGAGCGAAGAACGAGCTAGTCCACATCTTCCGTCGCGGAGCATCGAAGGAAGCTGGAGACTCAACAAAAAGGAAACCCCGCATCCTGTCTTCAAAGGTCGCCGCGTTCGGGGCCGCAGCGAAGTATATCGAGATATTCTAGATAACGGGGAGCGAAGAACGAGCTGGTTTGAATCTTATATACCTCGGAAGAGTATAAAAAGAATCTGGGCACTCAACGAAAGAGACCGCGCATCCAGTCTGATGTAAATTCAAAACCCAAGTGCAGTGTCCTCTTTTGAGTACCGAATACAACAAGCAAATAATACGTGTTTTAGACCGGTTTCACACCCTTCCACCAGATTTAATTCCAAAGCGCAATCCCCGCCGCCGCCACGAGCGCGAGGAACGAGGCGCGTCGATGAGCGGGCGCCGCACTTCCCTTGGATGGCGAAGAGGGCGCAGATGTCTCCGTCACACTGCCGCTTGCACCGCCGCCGCCTGGCTGTCCTGGTTGCCCGGCCTGTTGGGTCGCGGTGCCGGATTGGCAGTTACCTAGCGTAACGCCCGCTAGGCTTAAGCACGGCGGAACGGTGGGCATAGGCCCAGAGTATGTGCCAGACGGGCCGGAGTCTAAAGGCGTCTCTGTAGTTCCCGGCGGTGCGGCCGTCGTCGCTGGGGTCGTGACACTGGTATCGGGATGATTCGGGTGGTCGGGTGCCGCGTCCTGTGCGCTAACCAATGCATTATCTGCAGCATCGCACGCCGCGGTCGCCATATTCCAATTCCCATTATTCTCGTCAATCCACTCCATGAATGCGTCGCCCGTGATTTGGACGGTAGTCGCACCACCTGCAGCTTGAAAAGCTGGTAAAGCCGCGTAGGCAACCGAATCGAGGTCCGGCCCGCATGCCTGGGAGTATACGCTGTATAACGACGCTACAGAAGCGTCGGTTTGGGTCGGAGATGGGTCGATGGCGAAGGTTACACTGAAAGACAATTAGTTCCGGTTATACATTACTGTCAAGATCCCCACGTTTCATCTGAATCCTGTCTGCGGAGGGGGGCCGTGTAGAACCGAGCGTGAACCGCGGACAGAGAGGTGAGAACAACCAGAAGCGTGGTGAGGCGCTGTGGATTGCACATTGCGGAGTGAACGAGGGACGCTACTTTGAGCCCCGAATTTATATCGCGTGCAGGGGCCCAGCCTGGGCCCCGGGACTACCGGATGGTCGCGCTGAAATTCCACGGCGATCTGGAAGTAGAGGTCCAAGAATCAACGGAAGGGTGGATGAGATCCAGTAATTTCTGGGCGCTGAACGGGTATCCAGCGCGGGGGATGTCTCAGCAGAGGCCGGGCATCGCATCGACGGCGTATTGAGGGCGAATGCAGTGACCGAGCGCCAGTTAGTAGGCAACCCCGCATTAAAGAAGTGTATCATTCGATCAGTGGTCAGGGAAGATCCGGGGAGTCAGAAGTAAACTGGGCGCGCCATGCATGAGACTTTCTTCAAGCATTCGTAGACCGATGCGGCACTGCAGTCTGTAGCGTCTTCGAGTGTGAACCTCACCATGTTGTTGAGCAAAGGCATGGATCTGTTACCGTCAAAGTCGCATAAGACGGTGGTGACGTCGAGATGACGCAGATTGAGCGTGCCCAGCAGCGCAGTCGTAGAGTGAGGCACAGAACGCTAGAAGCCACGTGTCTCCCGCGCTCCGTTGCATGGCCGCATAAACCGACGGTCGAGTTGTCCCTCTCTTCGATACCACCAAGACAGAAGGATCACAGGTCCGCTGGTGGAACGGGAACGGCCAAACAGTCAAGAATCTCGAGGTTAAGATCGAGACCAAGAACAGAGTGTATTGAATGTTCAGACTGAAATATATTGAAATAAATGAATTTCAAGTTGATTGTGCGAGACTTACCGTATGAGGCTCCTTTGGGTGGTCAAAGCGAGTTTTCACGTCAACGTTTGGTCGAGAAGGGAATTAATGCGTGTCATATTTGCGATACTTCCCACGGTTTGGCTCTTGACGTAAGTATTGCGGCAGATTGTTGAACGACTATGAAACAAGGCCAAATAAAAGACAAGAGAATATTGGTTGTATTTATAGCGATGCAAATTTGCTCTTGTAACCTATCTATATATTATACACTGATCTAATTGTCACTAAACGCAGAGCAGAGCTCTTGGTCAGTCGCTTCAGCAAGAAAACTGAATGTCCTGAGGTATTCCCGACATATATGATAAGGGACGTATGGACAAGCAAACGAAATATCTAGACATAAAACTCCGTCGTCTCCCACAAAGCCCTGTACTGTTTATAGATCTTCCTGTGAACCGGAACAAGCTGTCTGGCACCACTCTACTACCACATTTTTTCGGCTTTTTTCTGCATTCCTGGTCCGTTCCTTCCTTTCCTCTTTGCAATCTGTTTTTCCTTCGCTTTGTTCATCTCATCGTCCAATGGACTGTTCATATCCCCCCGAGTCAGACTTGCTGCCGGCCATTGTAGAAATGGAACTTTCACAAACATTTACAAAACACAGATCCAAAACATTCCAAATTTTTATCAACATCCGCAACGCGAACAACCGCCTTTGTTGCGGCTCCACCCTTTTGTATCAATACACGGAAGGCGATGATGCAGTCAAATTGACCGTCAGTTTTGCCAGCATTTTCAGTGATGTTTACGGTGAAGACAGGCAGAAAAACAGATTTCGATCGCAGTCAGAAAAGCAATTGAAATGGCAGGATCCGGCAGATATAACATACAGTTCGACATCCCTGGAGACTTCGAGGCCAGTCGCAGCGGGCCAACATGCCTTGAGTCCGATCGGCCTTATTCGGATCTAGGACGCGCGAGAGACTGAGAGTAATTGTGAGGCACCGCCACACGGGCTCGGTTTGTGCGTGTTTTGTTACGGAAACTAACATTCCTCTTGCTTTCCTCTCATTATCGGTCCAATGTTGAGACGACTAAGCTTTCTTCGCTATCGACTGGCCCACACCAGAATGTGGGGAAGCTCGGTCAAAAGCTCGGCTAGTCACCCCGATCAAAACATTACAAACCCGTAGGATGACGAAGCTGCCTTCGGCCTCTTTTCTTGGTCTTACAAACGGCCTGGGATCTCGTTCAACGCGAACGTCCGAATAAGGTATAAAAGGTAGGACGCCCGCGACGATGAAAAGCAAACCCTTCGCCTGATTTTTTCTCCGAAATCGACATGTCTGAGCTCATTTTCGTGAGTGCTATCCATTGTCTAGAGGTTGAACAAGACTGAAACGACCCACTACTTAGATCACTGGTGCCTCCGGCTTCCTTGGATCCCATGTGGTTCTCCAACTTTTGGAGAAAGGTTACCATGTTCGAGCGTATGCATTGAAATTATCCTTCACTTAGATTCAGGCTGATCAAGTCGAACAGTGCAGCCCGCGGAACGAAGGCCGATGATCTCAAGTCGACCTATGCCAGTTACGGCCACCGTTTTGAGATAGTCAAGATCAGCGATATCGCGCATGATCAATTCCCGGCAGCGCTCGCTGGGGTGGACGCAGTCATCCATTTAGCCTCTCCCCTTCCCGGACGCGCCGAACCTGTGGCTCTTTTAGCGGCATGTCAATCGAACACTTTGCTCTATGCAGCTTCTAATCATGAGTGTCTACAGGCGGCCGTCGAGGGCACACTCAATGTCATCGTGCAAGCGGAGAAGGCCGGTGTGAAGCGGATGGTCGTCACTAGCTCAATTGCAACTGTTCTGAACCCGAAAAATAGTTTCACCGATCAAGGTAGGGTTCTTATCACGCTCGTCCTCGCCCCCTCACGCGGCGACAGATTGGAATCCCGTCACGAAGGAGTTCGCGCTCACAGGAGGCAACAAAATGGCGACCTACGCAGCATCCAAGAAGTTCGCGGAACTCGCACTCTGGGAATGGGCAGAAAAGCACCCGCACGTCGAAGTCACCACCCGTATGTCTTTCGTCCCAAAACAACATGATGGACCTAATTCATAACGCCGCAGTTAACCCACCGTTCTTTTACGGGCCCTTTACGGCGCATTTCCCTGTCCCGGAGCCCGACTTTAGTGCACTGTCCACGGACCTCGTCCTGTACAACCTCCTGTTCGCCGACGGCATATTCCCGTCCCAGACGCGCTACATTGACGTGCGCGACGTTGCCCAGGCGCATATACGCGCCCTGAACTCGCCCCCCACCGCGGAGGTCGGCCGTAAGCGCCTTATCTTGTCCTCGCCGTACGGCTGGTCTCTCCAACGGACGGTCGACTACATCGCGGCGGAACGGCCGGCACTCAAGAGCCGCCTCATTACCGGAACGCCCGAACTAATGCCGTTTGATGTGATTCCCGTGGACTCTGCGCGCGTGGAGCAGGTGCTGGGGATGAAGAAATCCGACTTTTACACAAAAGAGCAGGTGCGTGTGTCCAGATTTGTAGAAATCACGTTTCTTACATCTTCCAGACCATCCTTGACACCATAGACGCGCTTGTAAAGGTGGAGGATGAATGGCGGAGTGCTGGGCACGCCATTAAGACCCCGCCGGCGTTTTGAACTACGGAAGGTTTTCGGACAGTGTAGAGCCTAATAAGATAGTCGACTGATTAATTGGATTGTAGATGGTACAATACGAGCAATACGGATGTATCTGTTGTTGATTGAACATAAGGTACCGCAGACCTCCCCTTCCTCATCCTCGAAGGGAGGAATCCGCGGGGCCTGCAGGCCCTAATCCGTGCACAGATCTGTTGTGATGAGTCCACCTGAACGACTTAATTGTCTGGGTCGTTGAGCCCGTTGCATCAAGTCATTGATTCGAATTGATGTAGACCTCAATTTCCAACTTCAGAGGCTCTCACTCCTACACGGTGTGTACTCGCACCATCTCCGATCCGGGGTATACAATAACTGCCCCTTTTCTCATGGTTAAAGTTAAACCCCATTTTGGCGCTGCTAATATTCCTTCGAGACAGCAGGAAGTAAACCTGATAAGGGTGTATCCCGGAAAAGAACGACTATAAATCGTAATCGCCGACACAAATCTCGGTCCCGTCACAGAACTTCGCATTTTCTGGACGCATTCTACGACTCGATAAGGTGAAGAACTGATTTTTTTTGGTTGCAAGAGTTGCTATGAAGTCAAAAAAAATCACGACTTCCCTTATAGTTTTTGGCGTCCGCCGAGGGGTATGGGTTGTCGGGAAGTCGACTATACATCCACGCAGGGTACATTCGCAGGAAAAAGGCAACTGAAAGCCAAGAGAGCACCTAGCCCCGAATCGAAGGCGGTCCTTCGCGTGAACATTACCGATCTTGGGCGTACATAGTTGTTTGGATAGTGTATCTCATTGCAATAGCCACTCCTTGGATTGTCCCACAGGTCAAATCAAAAAACAAACTTAAGCCACCACCCAACCCCGCATCGAATGGGGTGTTCTGTGTCGAACTTGAGGGAAACAAATCCCGAACTCTCAAGTGATTCAGAGCAATCGAGATTACTAACCAACTTATGCGGCAAGGAGATTCTTGGGGAAAAACTATTCGCGTACAGAGGCGGAGCGAGTTCGATGCAGTTACTGAGGTGTGAGTTCGACTGGGGGGTACAAACTTGAGCAGCTAAGGCGGCCTGAGAGCGACTACGAATAGGGGTGGCTTTGACTTGGGAGACGCAGACAGCAAGTACGATCGCACGGAGAGTAAATTTGAAGTTCGCTTCGGCGTCGGTGCGGTGTCCAGCGAAGCATATGCAGATATTCTACGTAAAGGACATCAGCAAGATGACAAAATGCACGCGATCTTTGGCCCGCGTCCTCCCGTATCAAGAAAGAAAAAAAAAGTGTAGAAATGAGAAATAATGTCTAGATGTCAATGGCCTACCTCAAAAAAATGTTTTCCTTTGAGGTCGCGCGGTTTTTTTGACATAGCTTGCGTTCGCGTGTTCGCGCGACCTTCGATGGCTTGTGCGCGCGCGTACAAGCACTCGCAAGCAAGTTGCACCCCGGTGGAGAGAGAAGAACGAAGCTAGTTTGAATCTTCCGTCGCAGAGTATCGAAACTTAAAGAAGCTCAGGTTTGTGACTGACCATGGAAATGGAACAACAAACCTTTGCAACACACAGATCCAACACATTCCAAATTTCGAAGCTATCAACATCCGCAAGGCGAACAACCGCCTTTGTGGTGGCTACACCCTTTTATATCAACACACGGAAGGCGAGGATGCAGTCAAATTGACCGTCAGCCTTTTCAGTGATGTTTACAGCTGGTTTACAGTGATTTGAAGACAGGCAGCCCAGATTTCGACCGCAGTCAGAAATGTAAAATGGCAGGTTCCGGCAGATATATGTAACATGATCCTGGAGACTTCGAAGGCCAGACTGGCCAGTCGCACAACGGCACTGTGCCTTGAGTCCGATCGGCCTTATTCGGATCTGGGGCCCGCGGGAGTAATTGTAAGGCACCGCCACACGATCACACTGGGCACGATTTGTGCGTATTTGGATAGGACCCCGGATTATGCCGCCAAATGCCTGATCCCAATCCCGACAAAGTTGGGGAAATTTTCGCGTTACCCCTGTGTCAAATCCCGACAAATTTGCCCAAAATTGGGCGTAGGCCTGTGGCAAATCCCGACAAAAACGATGCGCCGTGGGCGGAAATTTTTTCGAAATCAACCATCTGAGGTCAATCTGGGGCAAAAATTTAGAGAATCCGACAAATTTGACCGATTTTCCCATTTTGGGGTCTAGGCCTGTGCCAATCCCGACAAATTTGGCCCAAATTAACCAATTTCCGTCCCGACAAATGGGCCTCCGTGGGAACAGGCATTTGGTGGCATAATCCGGGGTCCTATTTGGATGCGAAAACGTAGCGTTCCTTGCTTTCCTCTCACTATCGGTCCCATGTTCAGACGACCGGGCTTTCTTTGCTGTCGACTGGCTCACGCCAGATTGTAGGGATTCCTCGGTCATAGGCTCGGCTAGTCATTAGCTAGTCACCCCGATCAAAACATCACAAGCCCGTAGACGGTAGGATGACGAAGCCGGCCTCGGGCTCCTACACTGGTGTTACAAACGACCTGGGATCTCGTTCAACTCGAACGTCCGAATAAGGTATAAAAGGAAGGACACCCGCGTCGATGAAAATCAAACTTTTCCCCTTATTTTTTCTCAGAAATCGACATGTCTGAGCTCATTTTCGTGAGTGCCATCCCACGCAGACTGTTTAGAAGTTGAACTAGACTGAAATGACCCACTGCTTAGGTCACTGGCGCCTCCGGCTTCTTCGGCTCCCATGTGGTTCTCCAACTTTTGGAGAAAGGTTACCATGTTCGAGCGTATGCATCTAATTTATCCTTCCACTTAGATTCGGGCTGATCAAGTCAAACAGTGCAGCCCGCGGAACGAAAGCTGATTATCTCAAGTCCACTTATGCCAGCTATGGCGACCGTTTTGAGATCATCAAGATTAGCGACATCGCGCATGATCAATTCCCGGAGGCGCTTGCTGGGGTGGACGCGGTAATTCATTCAGCCTCTCCCCTTCCCGGACGTGCCGAACCTGCGGCTCTTTTAGCGGTATGTCGATAGAAAACCTTGATATATGAAACCCCTGATCATGGGTGTCTGCAGGCGGCCGTCGAGGGCACACTTAATGTCATCGTGCAAGCGGAGAAGGCCGGTGTGAAACGGATGGTCGTCACCAGCTCAATTGCAACTGTTCTGAACCCGCAAGATAGTTTCACGGACCAAGGTAGGGATTTTTATCCCGCTCATCTTCGCCCCCCTCACACTGCGTCAGATTGGAATCCCGTCACGAAGGAGTTCGCGCTCACAGGAGGCAATGGAATGGCGACCTACGCGGCATCCAAGAAGTTCGCGGAACTCGCACTCTGGGAATGGGCAGACAAGCACCCGCACGTCGAAGTCACCACCCGTATGTCTTCCTCCCTTTTCCCAAAAAATACGGCGATCCTGATTCATAACACGGCAGTTAACCCTCCTATCTTCTACGGGCCCTTCACTGCGCACTTCCCCCTCCCGGAGCCCGACTTCGGCGCACTGTCCACGGACCTCTTTCTGTACAACCTCCTGTTCCCCGATGAAAGGCAAGAAATGTGAAGGTAAGTGAAATCTTCTTGGTAAAGATTTCAATCAACCAAAATGAATCCTATAGCTTTGTGTTGTGTGTTCGGGGGTTCGCGTGGAAGTATACCACGAATGCGAAAATGGATATAGATAGTCTTGAAGTTTTGTGCGTGGGTCGTAGTCTTTGAAGCAAATAAAATGTTCCTGTAAATAAAATCCGATAAAATCCAACCGAAATCCGTCAATAGTTCCCTCCTAGTTCCGTAGTGTTCCCAAATTCCAACGATAATTTCCCCTAATATTCCGTAGTGTTCCAGCGAGTTCCTGAGCGATTTAAGAAAGAAAGCGAGAGAGCAAGAATGTGAGAGTGTGTAAATGCCCGGGGGCGTAGTATTGTGTCTATCTACCCTATTTCGCGGCCCTTTTATACCTTTTCGGTATTTGTAACTACCAAATAAAATACTACGAGTACAAAGTATGTGCTGAAACGTCTGTCCCTACGTTTCAGTCCTTGTAACACCACGTTTCCGTCTCATCTTGTAACAAAACCTGGTTTCAGATTCATTCTGACACCAATTCCCCGGTTTCAGGACTGTTTTTGGACACCCTGACGCCTCGTCCCTTCAAACGCTACCCTCCTACGCGTCAGAACGCGTCGAAACTTGTTTTGCAGCGCGTCTGAGACGCGTTGGATCGCCAAACGCGAATTCTTGAACGATCACGTGACTGCGTGCACTGCCCTTTTCTGACAGCTTTTAATTTCCGCGTGCGCCACCGTCACTCCTGTACATTGTTCTACGACTGAAACCCCTTTCTGTTTGTACAGCAGCTGCCATATCATTCTCGAGACCAAACGCGTGGAGGGCTTGCCCTCCTCCTTTATTTGGCCACTCTCATTATTGTTCCGAGTGCGCAAATGTCGTGATGGCATATCCGAATCCAGTTTTTCATGTTCGCAAATTCCACCCGTACTTCATCTCCCCTTTTCATAGCTCTGGACTGTCCCCAGTCCACCGAAATAATTCATTTGTTGGTAGTGCGCCTATATTTTGCGGAGGCTTGATCTCCGTGATCCGTCCTTCGGCTTCTTCCGAAAGCGGCGCTGCAAGTCTCCGTGGAATGATCCTATCATTCCTTCCTCTTTGTCTCCCACCACCACCTCGCTGGCGAGTCCGGCGACGTGGTGCTTCTCCCTTCGTCCCTTCAGCGCTGACTCCCATGTCGCGCTTGCCGTTGACTCCGCGTCGCGACCTTCCTGCTTCTGACAGGCTAGTTGACTTCGCGTCGCTAGGCTGCTTTCCCATTGTCTTGGCCCCGACTTCGCGCCTTGCGTATCGTCGTGTTTTGGAGCCCTTCCCGCCCGATTGTTGCTCAATGGTGCGTGATTATCAAGCCCTCTTCACCCATTATCTTGCTGAGGGTATTGTCCACACACAGCCACCCCTGTGCTGCGTATAAATACGCCGCCGCCACCTCGGTATGTCCTCTAATCGCCACCTTCCCACCTTTAATTATTGCTTTCTCTTGTCTATACTTCGCTCTTTTATCCTTATGGCTTCGTCATCCACTGGTTCTTCCTCCGGCTCCGCTCCGGCTCCCTTCGAACACCCGCGGTCGGCGCCGCTCCCTCGTCCGCCTTTGGCTTCCTCCGCATCGTCCCGCTCTACGCCGGAGGGCTTCGTCATCCCGATCGTCCCTTCGTCCGATGACGACCCCTTGGTTGTTTCGTACGACGCCACTGGCCATCGGGTTCTCCCCAGTGTTTCCGACGCGCCGCTCGATGTCCTTGATAGCCGTGTTACTAGGCTCGTCCAGGCGCACCCCATGGTACATCCCTTGCTCCCTTTCCGATCCGGCCCCTTTTTGCTCATCCCCTTTACGCGTTCCAGGTTATCCCGAAGTGCGCGAACTGCGCTGAGCAGGGGATCTCCTGCTCTTATTACGAGGCAGGCGTTCCTTGCCCCCCTTGCACCATTCTCGGAATCCCCGAGTGTGACTGGGCAGACCCGTTCTGGGTGCTCGAACACCTCCGCCGTTCCCGCGACTCATATTTCTGTATGGAACGCGATGCCCTGGTGAAATCGGTCAAGGAGAACCGCCTTCCGGTATCCCTCTTTAGTGCGTTGATTCTTCCTTCCTCGTAGTCGCTTTTGCTAATCTCCCACCATCTCCTTTTAGACCATGAGTTCGGAATCCGAATGAGCTGGTTCTATGCTAGCGCTCAGGGCGCAATTAATCGTTATATGGTGCGTCATTGTGTCTTCTTCATTCTTTTTCTGACCCTTTTCCTAGTTAAATTCTCGTGCGACTCGCGATATCGGCCTGCGAGGTTACCGGGCACTAGCGGCGTCTACCACCGACACCTCCATGCTCCTCCGATTCATCGCCCTCGGAGTCGAGACACACATCCATCCGCTTATCCTCCAAGCGGTTGGAGACCGCGTGCAAGATCTTTTGGCTTCTATGCTGTCCTGAGCACGTCATTACGCGCCCTTCATTATCCCTACTTCTTGTATATTTCTTGTATCGTCCCTGTCATACATTTTCTTGAATAAATTCCTCCGGGGCTTTTGGCGTATAACTCTGTTTCGACCCCCTTTCGATTGGTGTGATCTGTGTCCCGTATCCGTCTTTGTATAATTAAGACGATACTTCGTCCCAATTTGACTTGTATGCTTTATTCTGGTTCTTCTTGTCCCGAGCTGAAAATTTTTCGTGTTTCAGCGCGTTGCCTCGTGTTTGCTGTGCACCCAATCATGTTATAGCGGTTTCAGGTTTCAGTGTTCGTCCTTTTTCTTATTGTTCGAGGTCGAGCATAGTTTGCAAGATGTCCTCGAGGCTGGCCAAATATTCTTGTGTTTCACCTTCGTGCTGTGCTCGCCACGTAGCGTTTGAGACTGTGATACATTTGAAGTGCGAAATTTTCCATTGTTGCAGCGTGTCTCTGCTGATTTCGCATTGTCCTCCCCTTTTCATAGAGTTCAACTGTCCCAGTTGACCGGGTATAAAAGCGGGTGTCAATTCCTCGTTTTCTCCATCTCATCTCCTCGTCTTTTTCCTATCCATTCCAGTCACTTTATTCAATCCATCTTCCACTATGCCTTCCCTACTCCCAGGCTCCCTGTCCAAGGCTGACGAAACCGTTGTCCGCAAACTCCTCAAAGTTGTTCGCGCCACCAAGTATGAGGATCCTGTTGATCAGGATGACTTCCTCACTGATTCCGCCAACACTGTTGTGCGTATCTCCTCCCTCCATATTTTTCCGTTATTAATTCTTTTCTTGTAGCTCAACTATCGTTCCCGAATCGATTCTTTCGCTGTCGTAGCCGAGCTTGGCGAATGCGTTTTTACGATTCGTTCCATGATGCATGCGAATGGCGTCCGTCTCGGTAAACCACCCAGCGCTACCTTCATTTCCTTGCAAGATTTCGCCGGCGAGATCGTCCGCAAGCGGCAATTATTCCAGGAGCGCCAGCGCGCAAATGCCGAACGTGTGAAGGTCGTTGAAGGAATGGCCGCCCGTATTGCCCGTAATGAGGCTCTCGAGTATGCTTCGAAACAGAATGACAAGGTCTGTCCTCTGCCCTGTTCCTCTCTCTTTGACTGATTCCCTCGTGTTTAGCCTCCCATTTCTCCTGATGCGGATGCCATATCTATCCCCTCGAGTAGCGATGACTCCGCTGGCGATACTCAGCACGCCGTTGAGGTACGTTTTCTCGTTCCGCACCCCTAGTGTTCCCTCGTTTAACTAGTTCCAGAAATGTACGACAAGCCCAGTCCAGTCTGAACCAGCCGCTATTCCTCGGATTTCTCAGGGTAAACATCTCTTCCCACTTCTTTTCGTCTCGCGTTTTCATTGATCATAGTGCGTCTTGCTTCGGATCAATCTTGACCCTGTCGTAGGTCGGGACAGTCCACGAGCGACCCGTGTTTGGGTCTGTCAACGTCAAGAGCTGCCTCCCTCCTTCGTGGTCCGTGCGACTTTTTGTCAACACATCAAACGGCCTTCCCAGCAAGACCTGGTATGCTGGGTCCCGAATGACATGGACTTGGAGATAAATCTTCAATTCTCCCCATCTAAACGGTACGTTTCTTGCTAGCCCCATCGATTTTTCGAGCTGACCGTTCGCGCTCTGCATAAAGATATTGATGTTCGGGTCCCAGACTAAACCGCACGCTTGCGCCTGCGCGAGCGAGGTGGACACAATTTGGGATCCCGAATCCAAGACACATTCCACAGGGCCTTGACTGTTGATGTACGGGAAGGTGATCCTCAAAGGTACAGAATCGCGAGCCACGTATATCTGTTTTGGAGTCTCTTCACTACTTAGCCCCTCTAGATATTGCAAGTAGGGATCCTGAGCAATCATCGACCCTGCCGGCAACCCTTCCACCCTTTGTGTTGTCACGAATACTTCCTGAACTTCAGGCAAGTCCCCAACTTCTATTGCGTCGCACATCAACTGACTATCCATTGCTGCTAAATGAACCGTCTTTGGTGGTTCAACCTCGCGCGCCTCCGAGGACCGACTTGACTCGGGCTCTTTAATAGGTTGCCGCGTCCTGGTGAGTTGCAACTTCTCTCCTTCTCGCAGATCTCTGCTCATCCCGAACAGGTCCCCTAATTTCACCGTGACCTCCGTGTTATTGATGCGCTCCAATAACTCATCAGCTAGTCCCTCCCGTTGAACTGGTGCCTTTAATTCATATCCCTTTCTCGATTCATCAAGGTACCGCCGCTCTGTTCTGCTTTCGGATGCTGGCAGAGTTCGGGCCCCAGCACCTAGTGGCTGAACAAGACGGTACGGCAAATCCCTTCCTTTATTTTCTTCGGACTTATCTCCCTCCAGAGGCTTAGAGAAACTCGGTCTCGTCCGTGCCTCTTTCCTCGGGGCCTCTAAAAATCCTGCTCCGGCGGGTCCGCAAAACCCACGTTCCGTGTCTTGCTCCGAGTTTGAATATATTGCTCTTGAGCTGCGCCACCCATCTTCATCATGTTGAAGACGGTGCGTCCCAACTCCTCCATATTAATCGTAGGTGCTGGTGCTGCTTGGTTCGAAATTGGCTGAACTTGCGCCTGCATTTGCATGGTCGGCATAGGCTGGCTGAAACTCGGTGGGGTATGGGTTTGGACTTGGTTAAGCTTGACACGCAAGGTGCGTACTTCGTCTCGAAGTGTATCAAACTCATCCTCTTGACTGCCCCCATAGAACGACTCATTGTAGTGCTGGCCCGCGACGCCTTTACGCTGCCAATACTCCTCTACTCGAGTCGCTGCTGGTCCTCTACCACGCGGAATATATCCCCCGTCCGCGAGCTTCTGCTGTCCATCCTCCACCACGATCCATCCCTTGTGAATGTGCGCCGCCTTCACAGTACACTCTTTCGCAAAATGGTCTTGGCCATCGCAATAATAACACCCACCACGCTGCATCGGTGCACCATACCCCCTGTTGTACTGTCTATCCGGACCGTACGTAGTGGGCGGGCCACCTCTGTTCCCTGTGTCGCGCTGCTCCGTGTCTTCTCGGCTACCATTCGAGCTCTTCGAATTTTGAAAAGCCTTTAATAATTCTTCATGCGCAGCCTTGGACTGCTTTTGAGCTATAATTAAGGCATCCTTTAAGCCTGATAGCTCTCCTCCGAGCTCATCGATCCGCGCGTCCCTGCGTTCAATCTTGATGGCCGGGAACCGGTCCGAGCGCTTATACTCGGGCGCCTCTTCTTCTCCCCACGTTGTCTCTGTGCTGCCCTTATTCGCCAAGCGCTCCGCCATCTTGATTAATTCATCCAGGAGTATCGGGTCCTCCTTCCGATGATCAATCGCATTTGTTCCTGCCGGTGCAGGTGCGTTGCCTCCCAATTGAAGCAAATCTTCTTTGATTAAATTCCTGGTATTGATAGCCATCCTCAGTGACTCTGCGAATCCTCGCTCGAGTGCATCGAGGTAACGGCGACATGCTTCCTTATTCAGGATAATCGCGGGCGGTTGGCTGAGTTTCTTCACCAGCGCCCTAAACCTCATCCCAAAGCGTTTGAGGCGGCCTTCTTCCACGCGCCGAATGTTTTTATTTTCTGCGCAAAGGGTCTCCAGTTGCTCAAGGGTCCCATCCAGGTCCTCTTGCATCTCCGGGTAGGCGTTCAAGACCGCTTTCTTGAATTCAGCATATGTCTTAGTTGCGTCCGCATACTCCGACAGTGCACGCCACGTCTCACGCTTCTTGGCAGGTAGATATCCGGTGAGCAGCCTTTTCTTCTCTGCATCATCGGTGATCTGTCCCAATCCAATTATATCATCGACCTGCTCCATAAAATCCCGCAGGTCGTCTTTATCCTCCGTTGTAAACTTGGGCACGTTCGACTCCCAAGGTCGTGGCACCTTGAAACTCGCAACGCCGGTACCAGCCGGCGCATTCTGAGCTCCCACGTTCGCCATCGTCGTGTTGATAATATCTGGTGAAATTGGTCTGAGAATAAAATCTAGATCCAATGAGTCTTCGTCGTCAAAGTCGGGTTCGACGTCGAAGAGTGACTCGTTTCCGTAAGGTAACTCGTCACTTGATTGTTCGTCGTTGCTATTGATAGCCCTGGCGTCGCCTGCGATGCCTAGATTATCCTGCTCCGTTCTTCTTCTTGCAGCGTACGCTGTGAAGCGTTCGCGGGTTTGTTGTCTGATTTGTTCTCGACCTTGTTCGGTGAGTGATTGAGTCAAATTTCTGCCAGCAGAAATTTTCGTCGTAAAGTTTGTTGACCTGTTACTCCAAGACTGTGACCAGCACAATCAAGTCGTAATCCAAATGAACCCCCTCGCGGTGGGCTCCAGATGAAAGGCAAGAAATGTGAAGGTAAGTGAAATCTTCTTGGTAAAGATTTCAATCAACCAAAATGAATCCTATAGCTTTGTGTTGTGTGTTCGGGGGTTCGCGTGGAAGTATACCACGAATGCGAAAATGGATATAGATAGTCTTGAAGTTTTGTGCGTGGGTCGTAGTCTTTGAAGCAAATAAAATGTTCCTGTAAATAAAATCCGATAAAATCCAACCGAAATCCGTCAATAGTTCCCTCCTAGTTCCGTAGTGTTCCCAAATTCCAACGATAATTTCCCCTAATATTCCGTAGTGTTCCAGCGAGTTCCTGAGCGATTTAAGAAAGAAAGCGAGAGAGCAAGAATGTGAGAGTGTGTAAATGCCCGGGGGCGTAGTATTGTGTCTATCTACCCTATTTCGCGGCCCTTTTATACCTTTTCGGTATTTGTAACTACCAAATAAAATACTACGAGTACAAAGTATGTGCTGAAACGTCTGTCCCTACGTTTCAGTCCTTGTAACACCACGTTTCCGTCTCATCTTGTAACAAAACCTGGTTTCAGATTCATTCTGACACCAATTCCCCGGTTTCAGGACTGTTTTTGGACACCCTGACGCCTCGTCCCTTCAAACGCTACCCTCCTACGCGTCAGAACGCGTCGAAACTTGTTTTGCAGCGCGTCTGAGACGCGTTGGATCGCCAAACGCGAATTCTTGAACGATCACGTGACTGCGTGCACTGCCCTTTTCTGACAGCTTTTAATTTCCGCGTGCGCCACCGTCACTCCTGTACATTGTTCTACGACTGAAACCCCTTTCTGTTTGTACAGCAGCTGCCATATCATTCTCGAGACCAAACGCGTGGAGGGCTTGCCCTCCTCCTTTATTTGGCCACTCTCATTATTGTTCCGAGTGCGCAAATGTCGTGATGGCATATCCGAATCCAGTTTTTCATGTTCGCAAATTCCACCCGTACTTCACCGACGGCGCGTTCCCGTCCAAGACACGCTACATCGACGTACGCGACGTCGCGCAGGCGCACATGCGTGCCCTGAACTCGCCCCCCACCGCGGAGGTCGGCCGCAAGCGCATTATCTTCTCCTCGCCGTACAGCTGGCCTCTCCAACGGACGGTCGACTACATCACGGCGGAACGACCCGCACTCAAGAGCCGCCTCATTGCCGGAACGCCGCCCGAGCTACAGCCGTTCGATGTGATTCCCGTGGATTTTGCACGCATAGAACATGTGCTGGGGATGAAGAAATTCGACTTTTACACAAAAGAGCAGGTGCGTGTGTCCAGAGTTGTAGAAACCACGTTTCTTACTTCTTCCAGACCATCCTTGACACCATAGACGCGCTTGTAAAGGTGGAGGATGAGTGGCGGAGCGCTGGGCACGTCATCAAGACCCCGCCGGCATTTTGAACTATGGAAGGTTTTCGGACAGTGTAGACCCTAATAATATAAGTCGACTGATCAATTGGATTGTAGATCGTACAATACGAGCAATATATATGTATTTGTTGATTGAACATAAGCTACCGCGGACCTCCCCTGCGTCATCTTCGAAGGAAGGAATTCGTGGCGCCAACAGCCCCTATGCCGTGCACAGATCTGTTGTGACGCGCCATGCCAGTCCAGAAAGTAATAAATTTGCTCTTCAACGAGTAAATTGTCCGGGTAGTTGAGCCCGTTATATCAATAAATGACTTGGCGGAGATGTAGACCTCAATTTCCGACTTCAGAGGCACACTTTTCCGCTCCTGCTCCCTCTTCGCTTTGTGAGTCCCCCCCAGCAGTGCTCGTGACTTGCGCCAACCTCGAAATGTGCGCCTCACAATGCTTTTGGCTGTGGTTACTTCACCTCTGTGTCGGTGGTTCACGCTCGGTTCTACGTGGCCCCGCTCCGCAGACAGGATTCAGACGAAAAGTGGGGATTCTAATGACAGGGGAAGCCGGGACTTCATAACAACTCATGCAACCAAGAAAAAAATCAAATACCGAGCTTGAGAGTTCTTTACCTCATCGAGGAGTAGAATGCGCCCAGAAAATCCAAAGTTCCGTGAGGAACTGAAAATTGTGTCGGAGACTACGATTTATCGTCGTTCATTTCCCGGGATACACTATTTATTATCAAGGTTTACCTCCTGATAAGATTAGCGGGCCAAAGGGAGGTTTGCCTTCAACCATGAGATAAGGGGCGGATATTGTATACCCCGGACTGGAGCTGGCGCGAGCACAGACCGTGTAGGAGTGCGTGCTATGGCTAGTGCACATGGCAGTTTCGGAAGGTCTGGCGTTTGCTATGCGAACATGTTCGAAAGGTTCAATCTCACGTTGCATGTATGGCAGCAAAAAATGATGGAAGAATCTTCACGAGACGTATGCGCGCAGAATAGTTCGCTTGAGCCAGCTTAGTAGTCGCTTCAACTTGTTTATCACTCGGATTCAACCAAACCCGGAATGAACTGAAGAGGAACCAACCACTCGGATGCGACGGAAGAACAAGGTTGAACAAGAGAAATCGGCAACAATCCATACCTTGAGGATGATCGAACCCCATGTTGAACAGAGGCCCTCTTTTCTGCTACTGGGTTTCCTGAGTGGTTTTGGCTTGGGCACATATAGTAGGGACAATTCGATTATTCCTCAGGCTGCCAGTGGAGTATGATCAACCCGATTCAAGCAAGCCTGAGGGTCGAGGGGTGGAAGGGAAGCAAAGTGAAAAAGTCAGGAACGAGTGTTCCGAAGGGAATTGTAGTCACGGTTGGGGAAATGTAAGAATCCGAATGACGAATCGATTGAAATGGCCCATTTTTGGAAGGTGAGCGCGCATGTACACACGATTCTGAATGAGGGCCGCGGGGATAGGGCAGCTGGCCCGTGCGCGAAGGTGGATCAGTTCCGTAACTTCCGTTTTCTCGTTTCGGACAGCGCAGATCCAGGTTGGACAACGTTGGGACGGAGATCAGCGGGACGGAGCTTAGCGAGGTGGCGATGGAACAAGGTGAAGGGGAGGGCAAGAACGCCGTATGGGGCAGGAGGTAGGATGATTAGCTTTCGACGGCGTAGCCGGCCGGTGACTCGAAAGAAGAAAGCAAAGTTCTGATGAGCTTTTTCGAGACTGACAGGAAAGACTTTTCGAGAGACGAGCGTAGTTGGACAGCCAATAGCACGGAACAGCACAGAATAGAGTAGAAGTGGAAGTGAATGAGTTGTAATAGCGCCCGGGTAGGTGATTGGACGGGTCTGACGACGAAGGGATGCGATCGGGCAGGCAACGAGGATGCGGCACAGTGGGGAATCTTCGCAGTGGAAATCAGAAAGTCAGAAGTGGCGTGGAAGGGATCTTTGTGGCATTTGTAAAGGAGTGCTGTGGACACTGGACAGAATGAACGGAAATACGTACACTCCAGCGCAGCGCTGAGCCGTCGTCTTCAGAGTCAGAGGAGGATGCCACGAACGGCCGGCGGCTGAGGAGGCCAAGTCACAGAAGAGAAGCACGATCGCTCCGGCCCGAAGCACGGACCGAATATTTGAAAGGCTTCTCTGGAGTCCGCCCACTGGCAACTGAAACTTGTGAAAGCATATTCCGGCGCGGTCAGCCTGTTTGGAAAGAAAACCAGACGAGGGAATACAGGAGCGGTCATTGGCCCAGTTTTCGGATTACATACGTTGAGCCAAAGAGCAAATGCGGGACTACTACTTACTACAATCGCTCTTTTTCGACGTGGCAGCGGCCGATTGGGAAGTTCCAGAATGTAATTTATTATAGGATTAGTTAAGATGGAAGGACGAAATAGTAAGATTTGGAAAGCGATACACGAAACGAGGTATGCGGAGGGAAGAAAGAAGTGTAAGAATGAATTGCGAGTCCGAGTGGACAGTAGTACAGTTGGGAATAGATAGATACAATAGAGAACATGATGTGTAGCACTAACAGTACAAATTATATGACAGCAAGATAGGACGGCAGGCAATGGGTACATCCGGGGAGGTATGATGAAGGGAGGCAAAGAAGTGCTATGGGGAATCCGGGTATGTGATAGCAGGATGGTGTTTGCGTAAAAGAGGCCGTGAGACTCCGCCCGCTTCTGTTGTCAGCCTACTGATGGCGTTCAGCAGATCTACTCGCCGTAAAGGCTCTATAGGGAGGTTAGTATTGTACGACGACAAGGACGGGAAAACATACTTGTAATGTGATCATCCTAAATCACGAGAGTCAGCCGTGAACAATGCCCAAGGGAAAGAACTTACCATCCCAGCTTGGAGGCATCGCTCCCGATCGCCAATCACTAGCAAGAAAGTTAGTGGAGCAGAGAATGCAGAAGGAAGAAACGCACTAGCATGCGCCGTCAAGGCGATGATCGGTGTTGGCGAGAGATCGTACTGCATCTCATACGCCCGTATCCGCTGCGTAGCCTCCATCCCGCCCATCAGCGGCATCGACACATCCATCTTCGACTGGGGTAAGTCTTTTACGCACGATAAAAGTAAATGACGACGCACCAGAATAACATCGAAGGGCTTGTTCTGCAGCGCGCGGTCTATGAATGCTTGCAGCGCCAGGCTCCCGTTCTCCGCTAGCTCGATCGAGTGTCCGTACTTCTCAAGAATCTTCAGGGCAAGCTTCTGATTGACGAGGTTATCTTCCGCGAGCAGGATGTCGTACGTGACGTCCGTCGCCGCGGACGCCGGATTCACAGTGTTGTTCTCCAGCGCAGAAAGAAGCACAGAGGAGAGGTCGAGCGCCGTTATCGGCGTCGTGTTGTGCGCACTGATGCCATTTTCGAGGCACCATTTCACTGATTAGGTAAGCAAGGCAAATTCTCATAGCGGTTTCGAGACTTACTATTGAGGCGCGGAAGGGTGGGGGCCAGCAGGGCGATGGGAATGTAACGCAGATGCTCATGCTCGCGCATGCTCTCCGTCTACGAGGTGGGAGATGAGATTACATCAGTTGAAGCAAAGTAAAGACATACGACAGGCAGCGAATCCACGATGATCGTGTCGATGTGCGGGCACTTCTCCTTGTCGGAGACCTCGCTAACGTCGTGGACGACGACGGGAAGTAGACCGAGCTCTGAGATCCGCTCTTCCACGCCGGTGTTATCGCGCAGGGTGTCCACGAAGAGGATCGTCCGCTTCGAGAACGGCGAAAGCTTCAGGAGCGTCGCATCCATCGACTGCTGCTGATTTATCTGGGACGTGATCGTGAAGTAGAATTTGCTGCCCTTCCCGAGTTCGCTCTCCACCCAAATGTCGCCCTGCATGAGCGACGTCAGGCGTTTGGAGATCGAGAGCCCCAGCCCTGTCCCGCCATATTCCTGAGGAATGACAAGTCAGACGAAAGTACAAAGAACAATGGAAGGACCACGTACTCGTGTCGTCGAACCGTCAGCTTGACAGAAGGTGTCGAAGATAAGATTTAGCTTGTCTTGAGCGATACCGATGCCCGTATCCATGACACAGAACTGCAGAGTCACGCTGTCCGGATCCAGGGAGACAAAGTGGATGCTGAGCGCGACGTAGCCGATGCGGGTGAACTTGATCGCGTTCCCGACGAGGTTGGTGATGACCTGCCGCAGCCGGAGTGAGTCTCCAATTAGCGCGTCTGGAATTTCGGGGTCGACATCGAGTATCAAATCGAGTCCTTTCTGAGTCGCGCGTCCGACGAGGGTTTTCAAAATGTCGAATATAGTTTGTCGCATGGAATATGAAACGGCCTCCATTGTCATTCGACCGGCTTCGACTGGAAAAGACACGTCAGCTAGAAGATCGAATCCGACGGGTATAACGCACTCTTGGAGATATCCAAGATATCGTCGATGATCAAGAGTAAGCTGCGGGCTAAGCTGTGCACCAAGAGCAAGCTTTCCCGCTGACTTCTGTTGAGGTCGCTATCTAGCGTCAACTCCGTCATGCCAATGATGCCGTTCATGGGTGTCCTGTACTGAGCTCAGCCAAAGAATGACCGCGAAAGAGAACGCTTACCGGATTTCGTGACTCATATTGGCCAAGAACTCGCTCTTACTTTTATTGGCCAACTCGGCAGCTTCTCGCGCAGCAGTGTTCTTTTGAATACTGTCGCGCAAATCGTAGAGCATTTGGTTGATCCGCGACTTGAGCTCGTCCATCTCACCACTCGCTTCGACCGTGATGAACGAGGTGAAGTCTCCGTCTGAGGCAGCCTTCGAGATCTGAGCAAAGCCTCGCACTTGAGTTGTCAAACTGCTGGCCATCGTATTGACCGATACGCTAGGACGATAACGGTCAGCGCACGCTTGCATGAACGAAGAGGACGTACGTGATCTCCAGCCATATGCCTTGCACGTTGCCCACTTCAGCCTGGACACCCATATTCCCCTTCGTGCCGACCTCCAATGCGACCTTCTTGACTTCGCTGGCGAAGATCGCTAGCTGGTCGATCATGTCGTTGATGGTATTGACGAGACTCAGCATCTCTCCCGACACGGACAAGCCCGCAATCTTGCGCGTCAGATCGCCCTTCGCTACGGCATTCTACTCGGAGTCAGAAAAGGAAAAGAATGGAGACGGCAAGTACACACCGTTGCGTCCGAGATCGTCCGTACTTGTAACGTCAACTGCGTATGGTCAGTATGGCAAGCTACAGCAGGACCACATTGCACTCACGTTGTTGGCCATAACATTGACGTTGTCGGTCAAATCTTTCCAGGTTCCTTGAACGCCCTCGACTTCTGCTTGCCCGCCGAGCTTTCCCTCCGTGCCGACCTCACGCGCGACTCTCGTCACCTCCGCAGCGAACTGACTCAATGACGCGGTCATCTCATTGACGGTGTCCTTGAGGTCGAGGATCTCTCCGTGGGCGACGATCATGACTTGCTTTGTGAGGTCACCGCCGGCGACGGCTTTCGTAACCTGCGCAATAGATCTCACTTGATCGGTGAGGTTCTGCGCCATGAGATTGACGTTGTCCGTGACAGTCTACATGAAGAACGGTCAGAATAGCCTTCGGACTAATAAGGATACGCTGACCTTCCACATGCCGGTGGTACCGACGACCATGGCCTGTCCACCGAGCTTGCCTTCGGTCCCGACTTCGATACTGACACGGGTGATCTCCGACGCGAGAGTGTGCAGCTGGGTGACCATTCCGTTGATGGTCTCCTTGAGATCCAGCATCTCGCCCTTCACATCGATCTCGACCTGCTTCGTCAAGTCGCCAACCGCCACGGCTTTCGTGACCTTGGATATCGAGCGGACCTGGTCGGTTAGATTCATGGCCATTTTCTATGGAACCTTTAGCGAAGATCGGGAACTAGCGGAAAAGGAACGCACGTTGACGTTGTCAGTCAAGGCACCCCATGTACCCTGCACTCCCTCGACCCGCGCCTGCCCACCCAGCTTCCCTTCTGTGCCGACTTCAAGAGCGACTCGAGTGACCTCGCTCGCGAAGATGCTGAGCTGCGACACCATGTTGTTGATGGTGGACTTGAGGTCGAGCATCTCTCCCTTGACATCAATCTCGACCTTTTTCGTGAGATCGCCGCGAGCGACAGCGGTGGTGACATCGGAAATCGTCCGCACTTGGTCGGTGATGTTGAGAGCCATTTTCTGTAATCGGTGAGGGTAAGTCGAATCACAGAGAACGAGGACATACATTGACGTTCTCCGTGAGATCCTTCCATGTCCCTTGGACGCCCTTGACCAACGCTTGACCCCCCAGCTTGCCCTCCGTTCCGACCTCAAGTGCGACTCGAGTGACTTCGCTGGCGAAGATGTTCAGCTGCGAAACCATTCCGTTGATGGTTTGCTTGAGATCCAACATCTCGCCCTTCACGTCGATCTCTACTTGCTTGGTGAGGTCGCCAACCGCCACGGCCTTGGTGACCTTGGAGATCGAGCGAACCTGGTCGGTGAGATTCATGGCCATTTTCTGCAAACGCGTTAGATGCATCCATGAGCTGACAAAACAAAGCAACGCACGTTGACGTTGTCGGTGAGCGCGCCCCATGTGCCCTGCACGCCTTCGACCCTCGCTTGTCCGCCCAGCTTCCCTTCGGTACCGACTTCGAGAGCGACTCGAGTGACCTCGCTCGCGAAGATGCTTAGCTGGGAAACCATGTTGTTGATGGTGGACTTCAAGTCGAGCATCTCGCCCTTGACGTCGATCTCGACTTTTTTCGTGAGATCGCCGCGAGCGACGGCGGTGGTGACGTCGGAGATCGTTCGCACTTGGTCTGTGATGTTGAGGGCCATTTTCTGCCGTGACACATGAGAAACATCAGCACGAGAAAGAGTAGATGACGTACATTGACGTTCTCGGTGAGATCCTTCCACGTCCCTTGGACGCCCTTCACCAACGCTTGACCGCCCAACTTGCCCTCGGTCCCGACCTCAAGCGCGACGCGGGTAACTTCGCTGGCGAAGATGTTGAGCTGGGAAACCATGTCGTTGATCGTGTTCTTGAGATCAAGCATCTCTCCCTTGACGTCGACGTCGACCTTCTGTCCCAAATCGCCCAAGGCGACGGCCTTTGTAACGAGCGATATCGAGCGCACTTGGCCGGTTAGATTCGACGCCATTTTCTGTTAACATTCGATTAGAGGGTGCTTCAGGTATTGAGCGATCTGCAACGTACGTTGACGTTCGTGGTGAGATCCTTCCATGTCCCCTGTACACCTTCCACTCTGGCCTGTCCTCCCAGCTTCCCTTCGGTCCCGACTTCCAAGGCGACTCGCGTTACCTCACTGGAGAAGTTCCCTAGCCGGGCCACCATCTCGTTGATAGTAACCTTGAGGTCGAGCATCTCGCCGCTAACGTCGACGTCGATGGTCTTCTCGAGATCCCCGTACGCCACCGCTTTCGTGACAAGCGATATGGAGCGCACTTGGTTGGTAAGATTGGAGGCCATTTTCTGCATCGGGATGAGCAGTAGCTCTCAGGGAGCAGCAAAAGACATACATTGACGTTGTCGGTGAGATCCTTCCACGTGCCTTGCACACCCTCGACCCTCGCCTGCCCACCAAGTTTCCCGTAGGTCCCGACTTCGAGCGCGACACGCGTCACTTCGCTCGAGAAGTTGCCCAAGCGAGCGACCATCTCGTTGATGGTGACTTTCAAGTCGAGCATCTCGCCACTAACGTCGACGTCGATGGTCTTCTCCAAGTCCCCATACGCCACCGCCTTGGTGACCAGCGAAATCGAGCGGACTTGATTCGTGAGATTCGACGCCATTTTCTGTACCGACATGAGCCCCCGCCCCGGAAAAGAGCAGCAGAAAGAAAATTCACATTGACGTTGTCGGTGAGGTCCTTCCACGTCCCCTGCACACCTTCGACCTCGGCCTGTCCACCAAGCTTCCCGTACGTCCCCACCTCAAGCGCAACCCGGGTGACCTCGCTGGAGAAGTTGCCCAGCCGCTCCACCATCTCGTTGATCGTGACCTTGAGATCCAGCATCTCCCCGCTCGCACCGACGTCAATCTTCTTCCCAAGATCCCCGTATGCGACGGCCTTGGTGACCATCGAGATGCTCCGCACCTGGTCAGTCAGATTGGACGCCATTTTCTGCGCGAGCCGTCAATCAGCCTTTGCACACACAAAGAACAAGTCAGCAATCGCAACTCACATTGACATTATCCGTCAAGTCCTTCCACGTCCCCTGCACGCCCTCGACCTCCGCCTGCCCGCCAAGCTTCCCCTCCGTACCCACCTCAAGCGCCACACGCGTCACCTCACTCGAAAAGTTCCCAAGCCGCTCCACCATCTCGTTGATCGTCACCTTCAAGTCAAGCATCTCCCCACTCGCCCCGACCTCGATCTTCTTGGTCAAGTCCCCGTACGCGACCGCCTTGGTGACCCGCGAGATGGAGCGCACCTGGCTCGTCAAATTCGATGCCATTTTCTGTGTTGTCAGTCGGCATGTCAGCGTGCGTCCGGCGAATGAAGTGCACGACAAGAGACGCACGTTGACGTTATCGGTAAGGTCTTTCCAAGTCCCCTGCACACCCTCGACCTCCGCCTGCCCGCCGAGCTTCCCGTACGTGCCGACCTCGAGCGCGACGCGCGTCACCTCCCGCGAGAAGTTGCCCAACCGCATCACCATCTCGTTGATCGTGACCTTGAGATCGAGCATCTCCCCGCGCACATCGACGTCGATCTTCCTGCTCAAGTCCCCGTACGCGACCGCGGTCGTAACGTACGAGATGGACCGCACTTGATTCGTCAGATTCGAGGCCATGCGCTGCGGCACCGTCAGCCCTCGCGAAACACACGAAGAAGAAAAAAGACACACATTAACATTATCCGTCAAATCCTTCCAAGTCCCCTGCACCCCATCCACCCTCGCCTGCCCGCCCAACTTGCCCTCCGTCCCCACATCCAACGCAACGCGCGTCACCTCGCTCGCAAACTTGCCCAACCGCATCACCATCTCGTTGATCGTTTCCTGTGCGTACGAGCCGTCAGCCTCTACCCACACACCGAATCACCCAACAACGCACCTTCAAATCAAGCATCTCCCCGCTCACATCCACCTCCATCGTCTTCCCCAGGTCCCCGTTCGCGACCGCCTTGGTGACGAGCGAGATCGAGCGCACCTGCCCCGTCAGATTCGAGGCCATTTTCTGCATCCGCCCCCGCGCGTCAGCGTCGTCATCGACACTTCAAGGAAAAAGGCGAAACGCACGTTGACATTATCCGTCAAATCCTTCCACGTCCCCTGTACGCCCTCCACTTTTGCCTGCCCGCCCAACTTGCCCTGCGCAGCGCACGGATCAACAACTGCACACAAAAGAACGCAAGACGCAACGCACCTCCGTCCCGACCTCGAGCGCCACGCGCGTCACCTCCGATGCGAAGGCGCTGAGCTGCGACGCGACTTGGCGTTAGCACTGAAGCGGTGAAGGGGAGGGACGACACCCACCTGATCCACCATTCGATTAACCGTGTCCTTGAGCGTATTGATCTCGCCCTCCGCCTGTATCGTGACCTTCTGCGACAAGTCCCCGCGCGCAACCGCCGTCGTCACCGTCGCGATACTCCGCACCTGGTCCGTCAACGACAGACACATCCGATTGACCTGCGTCTCCTCGTCAGCAAAAGCGCCTCGACTCGAGGAAAAAGTCGTGGACGTCTCGAAAGAAGAAAACGGAACGTCTTTCTTCACCAAGAAAAAAAAAAAAGAGTAGGAAGAAGAAAGAGAAAGAGTGGTAGGAACAAGAGAAGAAAAAGAAAAACACACATTCGTAACTAACTCGCTCCACACGCCCTCCACATCCGGCACCGTCGCCTCCCCGCCGAGCTTCCCCTGGTTCCCCACCTCGAGCGTCACGCGCGTCACCTCCACCGCGAGCGTCCGCAGCCGCAGCACCATCCCGTTCACCGTGTTCTTCAGGTCGAGGATCTCGCCGTTCGCGTCGACCTAAGTGAGGGGCGTGTGAGTAAACGAGGAGCGGGTGGGTGTAAGTATACGAGGAGCGGGTGGGTGTAAGTAGACGAGCAGGAATAAGAAGGGAAGAGGTTGGGCGAGCACTAATGAGAGCGTCGCCTCTCGCCTCTCGCCCGCCCCTCCCACCACGAAAGAAAAATAAATGAAAACGAAAAAAACCGACGCACATCAATCTGCTTGCTCAAATCCCCCTTGGCGACCGCCGTCGTCACCGCCGCGATGCTGCGTACCTAGAGAAGACGAAATCAGTATCGTGTATGTGTGTGCTCGTGGATTATGGATCGTGTATCGTGCGTATACTCGTGTATCGTGTGTACGCTCGTGTGTCATAGATCGTGTAGGCGGGCCGGCGTGCACATAACCCCGCATCCCCAAAAGAAACACGCCGAAGTAAAAGAAAGGAAAAGAAAACGAAAACCCACCTGCGTCGTCAAATTCGCCGCGAGCGTGTTCACCTCGTCCGTCAGCTCGCGCCACGTGCCCTCCACGTCCTCGACGTGCGCCTGCGCGCCGAGCTTGCCCTGTGGGGGGAGAAGGAGAAGGAGGGGGGTTAGTAAGGTTGTAGGATGTGGGGGGGATGAGGATGAGGATGAGGATGAGATGAGGATGAGAGGGGGAGCGGGGAGGGAAAGGGAGGGGTGGGGGAGAGAGAGGAAGGAGGGAGAAAAGGAGGGAGAGGGAGGAAAGGGAGGAGGTCGTCCTCGGTGGGTAAGTGGGGAAGGGGAAGGAAGAAGGAGGCGGAGCGGGAGGGAGGGAACGGAACGGAACGCGGAGTAGGGAGGGAGGAGGGCGTCCTCGGTCGGCGCAAGGTAAGTGGGGAAGGGGAAGTGGGCGAGTCGGGTGAACGGGAGGGGAGCGAGGGGGAGTCGTCGGGAGAGGAGGGAGGAGAGGAGGGAAAAAAGCGAGGGTGGAGTCGGGTGGAGTCATCGGGAGAGGGAAGAAGGAGGGAAGAAAGCGGGAGAGGGACTTTGGCGTAATTTCATCGGGAGAGGGAGGAAGCGGGACGCGGGAAGCGGGAGGGAGGGACAAGGGAGAGGAAGGAAAGAGGGGAAGGCGGGACGAGGGAGTGGTGGGAAGGAAGAACGAGATGTCGGGAGCGGGAGCGTAGCGGGGCGTCGCACGCATACGCAATACGCAGTACGCGCCAAGCGAGTCCCCGGAGCTCGAGGGTTCCAAAAACCCCCAATCCTCTTTCTTTCTTTCTTCCAAATAAAAGCGAAAAAGCGAAAAAACAAAACCACACAACGCACCTCCGTCCCGACATCCCGACTCACGCGCGTCACCTCCGTCGCAAAGTGCCCCAGGTTGTCGACCATCGTGTTTATCACCTGCGGGGAGGGAGGGGGGTTAGCGTCAGCGTTAGTGAAGCGTGGATGGAGGGAGAGGGTATGCGATATGCGATATGCGGAGGGAGGAGTGAAGGAGAAAGATGAGGAGGGGAGGGGAGGAAGGGAGGGAGGGCAAAAGGGAACGAGGCCACGCCCGTTCCAAAGGCCAAAGGCCAAAGGCGGCCACACCGACACAGACGCCGACACGGACGCCAACACCACCACCACTAACGACACCAGCGCCACCGCACCAGCGACACCGCCCGTCCGCCCGTAGACACCCCCTCGGGGCGCAGCGCACGCGGGACAGGAGCTGCGCTGCTCGTCCCACCCCCAAAAACACGCGGACGCACGAAGAGGAGGAGGAAGGAGGAAAGAGGAAGGGAAGGAGAGCCGAGACGAAGATACGCCGAGCTCTCGCGCCCCCGCCCCCGTTCCCGTTCCCGTTCCCGTTCCCGTTCCCGCTCGTCGCGTCGCGTCGCGTCTCACCCCCCACCAAAAAATCACGCGGTACGGACGCACACGCCACGTACGCACGCCACGCGGCCGCGCACAAACAGGAAGAAGGAAGAAGAAGAGCCGAGACGAAAGGCCTCATCCTTCCAAAAACAAAACCACCCTCCTCATCCTCCAAGAAACAGAAACAGGGCCGCCCCCCCGCCAAAAAAAAACGCCCCGCCCCCCCCCCCCCCCCCCCCCATCTCTCGAAAAAGAGACGAAAAACGAAAGCGAGGAGAAAAAAACGACCCCCCCTCTCTCTCTCTCAAAAAAGAGCCAAAAAAACACAAGGGAGAGAAACTTTTTGAAATAAGGGAGAAAGAAGAGACACACCTTCTTCAGCTGCACCATGAGGTCGCCCTGCACGCGCACGGTGATCTTCTGCGTGAGGTCGCCGGTCGCGACGGCGTTGCAGACGCGGGAGACGTCGCGGACCTGGGGGTGGGGTGAGCATTGTTGGGAGGGAGGTGGGGAGGGAGGTGAGTGAGTGGGGTGGGACGGGGGGGTACGGGGGGGAGGAAGGAAGGGGGGAGGGACGGGGGAAGGGGGGAGGGAGGAAGAAAAGGGCGTGGGGGGAGGGAGGAAGGAGGAGGAGCAAGGAGCAAGGAAAGGAGGGGTAGGAAAAGCGAATAAGGCAAATGAACGAAGAGAAACGAGCGGCAAGGGGCCGCGCGAAAAACAACGACGACGACAAAAAAAGCTACCCCACACACCTGATCCTTCAACAGCCTCAGCTCCTCGAGCGCATCCATCCCGCCCTGGCTCGCCGCGCTCGCGAGCGCGCCGCCGGTGGGGACGACGCCGGGGCTCTCCGCGTACCCCACATACCCCCCCGCAGCGTCCCCATTCACATGATACGCACGGTGCCCGCACGCAGGGCACGTCGCGAGCGGCGTCGTGTAGTGGCTCCCGGCGCTGGTGGTATCGTCGCTCTCGTCGGCGGAAGAGGGGGACGAAGACGAAGAAAACCCAAAGTCGTCGTACGGGCGCCCGTTGCCATTCGAGGCGTGGCTCGCAGCGTAGAACTGCTCCTCGAGGGCGCTGGCGTAGGAGCTGCTGCTCCCGGGCGTGCCGGGCGTCGCGGGGCGGTTGTTCGCGAACTCGGGGTTGCTGTTGCTGTTGCTGGCGGTGGCGGTGGTGCGGGGGAGGGGCATGGGCATCGGCATCGGCGCGGGGGCCGGCAGCCCCGCAAGCGTCGGCGTCGGCGGCCTCCGCCCCGTTATCGTGCCATTCCGTGTTATCGTCGTCGGTGCTGATGTCGTCGTCGTCGTCGTCGTCGGGGCAGGCGGCGTGGGCAGCGGCGTGGGCGGGCCGCTCGCTATCGCATGTGTATTCGCATTCGCATTACTCGCACTGGCAGCAGCGCGCAACAGCCCCTCGACCTTGCGCAATATCGCATCCGTCTGCCAGTCCCTCGGGCCGTGGTATCTCGGGGGCGGGGCGGCGGCGGCTTTCGGAGCATCGTGGAGGCTGAGGACGGCAAGGAGGTGGTCGCGGAACGGGTCCCCGACGAGCGTACCCATTGCACAGTGAGATGGTGGTGGTCCCAAGCTTGAAGCTCCGGTGACGGAAGGATGACGTCAGTTCCGACCCTGAACTCCATATAAAATGAAATTTAGACACGTTTCATGGTGCCTCCCGATCGCATCCTCTCGCCACCGCAGGGCGCAGGCTAATATAACTCACTTCCTTCTCTGTTCCTTGCACACACCGTAATCCCGTTCCTGCCACCGTCGAAAAACCTTTCGGATCTCACCGCCTGCGCAAAGCTAATCGCCTCTTCCTCCTCGCCTCCTCCCCTTACGTCGCTACTAATATAACAACACCACTCCACGCAACGCCAGCGCCAACCTGCAGTTAAGCTCCGTCCCGCTGGCCTCCTCCCGTAATCCGGAACGGACAGCGCAGATCGCTCCAGAGTCCCTTTCCGCATGCAGACACACACTCTCCACGGATCCGTGGCCGGCCCTCACCGTTACCTACCCTTACCTGATACCTTCCCTTGCTTAATTCGCCGCTCCGACGTCATGCATCAGCACAGCGCTGTGTAAGTAAGTGCTGTAACTGTTGGACACTCCGATCTTACGGCTACTTGCAAAACGATCGGCACTTTTTGTTTTCGCAACGCCTCAAGGGAGACCTACGCATGTAACTGCTTCAAGTCGACTCATTCGTGCGCATCAGAAATTCTGATTGCAGAGCCGCGAAAAAGTGTCTATCGTTTCGACCTAGTGTTTAACATGATGAACACTGAATTCCACCAGTCATCCATCCAGAATCTGCTCTCTGAAATCTACGAACAGCGTCATATCATGCCATCCACGAACATGCGCAATTGAAGCGTCGGTCAATGATTTGCCATCCCACGACACCCCTGAATTTCACTCAGCTCGGTGAGAGCTTGCGAAGCGTCATATCACGTCACCCCCGAACATCCACAATCGAAGCATCGTCGGTGTCTGATTTTCCCCGTAGTCCCACATACACACCATTTCTCACAATGATATTTTCGACGACTACTAAGAGCTAAACGCTATCCCTCCGTTCCTGGATCAACGTCTCCCTTCAACTGCCATCATTTTAGTTTACCGCCACTGAGACTTATTCTAGAATCTTATTCAAAATCTGAACAATATCAAGTACGTGTGACACAACACTCCCAAAAATTCTATATATGTAAACCTTTACTGGGTCAGCTTCACAAAAAGTTATTCCTCACAACCACCTTTTGTCCTTTCAGCTGAGTGCAGGGAGGGATAAAGACACCCAGTAGCATATGGCATGCACCTACCACTAGTATGTGTCGGGTTGAAAATGTGCTGTACAGGCAGGAGAGCCCCCGTTCGATTCGGGGCTGGGTGATCGATCGATTCGGGGCTGGGTGATTTGGTCTCGTTCGATTCTGGGCTAGATATGTATGTAGTATGTGAAATTTCTTTGTGTTTTTATTCCTCAACCCCAACCGACATATCTCCAAAGAAAATATGAATTATCCCATTCATGAAAGCTCCATCATACTACAACCATCTGCCATGTAATGATCCATACAGTTGCACTCATAAAGAGTCTTGAAACGGAAGTAAAAACATCAATTTTGTTCCGTAGAAGCCTGAGTGAGTTGAAGTTTGCTTTAATTGCCTTTCAAAACATCTCTTACTTGTCTCTGAAATACAGCTGAGGAGCAGGCACAGAGATACCCAGTAGCACATGGTGTGCACCTGCCCCTCATTAGCATGAAAAAGCACCATAGCAAACAGGAGAGCCCCTGTTCAATCCGGGGCTGGGTAGTGTGATGACATCCCCAACATCTTTTCCCCAAATGAAACAGGTGTTTGTCCCAAATCATATACATCCCTCCATTCACAGTTCAATTCCACAATTCTTTTGAGTTTTTGCGGGAGTTGCAATTTTCCTTTGACCTGCTCGATCATCACTTTTTTGTGTCCAACTTTGCCTCATAAATACCCCCAATATATTCAAAATACAAGCAGGAGTAATAACACCTGGTAGCACATGGTGTGCACCTGCTTTCTGTGCATGCTCCTTTCAGTAAGCAGGAGGACCCTGTTCGATTCGGGGCTAGGTACATAATGAGAATTTTCGTGAAGTTTTTCATCCCTTAACCCACGAGATCATTTTATTGAAGCTAAGCCAAGTTATTTTCTTTTTTTAAAAAAGTCAGTTCCGCACTGTATTGGCTGCCATGCAGGTAAGGCCATTCAGTCCATCATATTCTTATTTCAACTTATTGTGATGGATGAATGCTACAATTACGTATCTGAGTGGCACAACAGCACTTACAAATTTTCTAAAAGAATTCCATGTAAGTGAGTTGAATCGCAAGCTTCAAAGAAAGTCACTCCTCACCCTTTGTCCTTTCAGATGCATGCAGGGATAAAGCCACCCAGTAGCGCATGGCATACACCTACCACTAGTACTTGTCAGCCTGAAAAATGTGCTGTACAGGCAGGAGAGCCCCTGTTTGATTCGGGGCTGGGTGATCATGGTGTGATTTCCTTGTGGGTTAACTTTTTCCTCCCCCAACCCAGAATACTATAACACCCATTCCATCCCAAATCTTCTAATATAGTGTAGGAGGATCCACCAACTATCTTGTGAGTCTATTGCCATACCCATGCAATACCTTTTTTGTGTGTTCAACTTTTGTTTTTGTTAGCTCAAATACATGTATATTTGAAGATAGAGCAGGGTTGATTCTTGACAATATCTGGTAGCATATAGTATGGTGTGCACCTGCCATTGGTTCCATTAATTATAGCCATGTTGGTAGGAGGCCCCCATTCGATTCTGGGCTAGGTAGTATGTGAAATTTCTTTGTGTTTTTATTCCTCAACCCCAACCGACATACAGTGCACCCAGGCACTTCTCTGATAGCCGCCGGCAGCGGCGGGAAAATTTTTGTAGAATTTATCATATTTTTTCCCGGAACCAGCTCAACGAAAAACGTCGATTTATGCCTTCAAATCGAATTTTCCCACGGTGTTTCACTTTTCTCGAGCTGATGAATAAGATTTTTGTCTTTTTTTTCGACCCAAACTGCTCCAAGAAATACCCATAAGCCGAAAGCAACCAATTTTTGCCCAATTTGCCGCCAATCAGTCTTTTTGGGGGCTTTTGCAGGTGATCGGAACACCCAGCCAACGTGACATGATGTGATCATGTCACAAGATGTGACTTTGAGTCTGACACAATTCCGAGAATTCTCAGGGAGGAAGTGACCCCGGGACAGTTATTTGATTGCCAGAAGCACATCGGACACCTTTCGGCCCCTTGCCGAGCATTGCCGGGCCCTTGCCGAGTCACTTTCCCACGATGTTTCACTTTTTCCGAGGCACGAATTACAAAAAGTCGAGCAATCACTTAGATTTTTTGTCCGGGGATAGCTCTCACTCGTAGCGTCCATTTGGCACACTTTTCTCTGGAAAATATTTTTCCCACGAAACGCACCGTGGTCATCTTTAATTCCGATCAGTCTTCCCTTATCCGGCAATCGAGAAGTGCCTGGGTGCACTGTATCTCCAAAGAAAATAAGAATTATCCCATTCATGAAAGCTCCATTGTACAACCATCTGCCATGTAATGATGCATACAGTTTCACTCAAAGAGTCTTGAAACGGAAGTAAAAACATCAATTTTGTTCCATAGAAGCCTGAGTTGTCACGCTTCGACGCGTTCCAACGCCGCACGTGACCACGTGCATCCCCGACGTACCCGACGGTGTATCTCTATTTATTCCACATGACCGCGAACCACACGTGAAGGACCCATGACGTCACAACACGACGACACAACAAGGTGATCGACGCCTAACGACGACGGGTTATTGTACACGAACAATATGGACGATGGACACACATAATTAATAAATGATCTGTTTCAGTAGTATACACGACCTTAAGTCGTTATTATAGTCAGTAATTATAGCGACCTCTAAACAGTATAAATACAGTAGATAGTCGCTTGTATTCCTTAGACTTTTTATTCAGTTCTTCTACCGCTCCTCTTACCCTCCACACCCCAATCCTTGGTCGCACTGCGCGCCTTGGACGGAGATCGAGCTTTAGTTGTGACATAATAAAAAGTCTACCCTTCATACCTTCCTACCGCCCCTATCCTTTCCCTTTCCTCCCCACTCTACCTCTTACCCTTTCTGCGCGTCGTGCGAAGCCGCTTCATCAAGACCCATTTACCCTTTCCGACCTCTACCTGCCCGCAACGGTTAATCGTGCGATCGACATAGTACGTGATCCACTATAACGGACAGACACCAGGCTACGGGAAACGTTGAGACCGTCCCACGCCTTACGGTAGTCGCAGGAGTGCCGGTCTGACCTTCGGGAAGGACCGCCTCGCAGTCGTCGGGGGTGTCGTAGAAGACCCGGGACTGTTCCGTTCGCAAGAGATCACCTCCTACCCACCACCCGCTTAGTGCGGACCGACCCATCCCCTCCCCCAACAACTTCGCCGGCCCGTCGCAACGTATCGCAACACTCATACCCCATCGGACACCTCGTCCTCATCATCTTCTTCATCCGCCTCCCTGCCATCACCCCTATCCCCATTCGAACCCCGACCTCCCACACCGCCAAACCCGCCATTCCCCACATTACCCGTCACCATCCCCCTTCAGCCTGCCATGCCGAACTCGAAAGTTATACTCGCCAACCCCCCGCCGTTCTTCAACAGCAACAAAGCCAAGTGGAATAATTTCCACGACACCCTCTCCACCTATATCGCCGCCTACGACGATGAATTGGACACCGATAAGAAAAAGGTGTTCTTCACTATCTCGTTCCTCCGGAACGAGGACGGCTCGGACTGCCTCGCGGCAGACTGGGTCCGAAACTGGAAGAAGCGGACGTTTACCGCAGGAATTCTTCCGGCAACCTACCTCCACTCGGCACTGATGGCCGAGCTGGAAAGTGCGTTCAAGGATCAAAACCTTGCGCAGGTGGCGCACCAGCGCCTGATGGCAACGCGGCAGGGAAGCCGCTCGTTCGTCGAGTTTATCCAGCAGTTCGAGCTGGATGCAGAATTGGCTGGGTACAGCCCGAACTCGACCACCACCGGGTACAACGCGTTCCTGGTGGAACTCCTGGAGGACTTAGTCGCCAAGGAGTTGATCGAGCAGGTGTACGCGGGCGGGAATCAGGTTCCCGACAAGTACAAAGAGTTCAAAGATCGCCTGATGGTGATCAACGGGAACCAGGAGCGCAAGAAGCTCCGAGCGGCTCAGCGGAGCCGAATGTTCTGGACCCCGGCGCAGAAAACCGCGCCGGCCGTCAAAGGGAACAGCCCAGGTTTCGGCTCGGCGCCGAACTTGGCGAAGAAAATCGGACTGGGAGAAACAGCGCCGATGGACGTGGACAAGACCGGGCCGAAGCGGCCGGTCTTCAAGTGTTACAACTGTGGCCAGGAGGGCCACATGAAGAGGGACTGCCCGGCGCCGCGCGCCAATAAATTTAATATCCGGTCGATCAAGGCCGAAGACTATGCACACGAGGACCTGGCTGTCCTCGCCGCCACTCTCCGAGAGGCGGGTTTTTAAAGGGGCCCCCGCTCAAGGCCGAAGCGGCGCCCCAGACTCCAAAATTGAATGCTATATATAAAATAGACCCTGTAGTTACCCAGGACCCTGAGGACGATATATATACAGATGTAAATACTAGTCTACGAAAGAGCATAAACGATTTCCTCGTAGCTAGTGCAGAAAATAGTAGAAAAATACGTGTATTGGAGAATCAGAACCGGAAACGTAACTTAAAAAATCGGAAAAAGAATGAGAAGGATCAGGAGTGGAGTAATTTTAAGAAAGCATTCAAAAAGGCCCCTGGAACCCAAACCAGCGAGAAAAATAGTGAGGACAAAAAGGGCGGCGATGCCGCGAGGGCTCAATCCCAAATGAGGGAGGAAGCGCCCAAGGAGGACAAGCAGAAGAAGTGGAGAGGAGCCACGCCGATCCGGGCGCCTGCAGGGCTGTCCAAGATGGAGAAGGCTAAGTGGCTAGCACGAAGAGCTCTTGGGATGCCAGAGAACAGGCTCCAGGAGGAGATGCGGGCACTGCAGCGGGAACGGAAGCACAACGAGATGTTGGTGCCGATCACTCTCACGGCGCTGG
The DNA here is from genome assembly GCA_029289565.1 of Mycena galericulata. NCBI lineage: Eukaryota > Fungi > Basidiomycota > Agaricomycetes > Agaricales > Mycenaceae > Mycena > Mycena galericulata. The sequence continues at coordinate 291,023 of JARKIA010000222.1, forward strand.
ACACGGGGAAGACGCGCTCGATCAAGGCGCTTCTTGACAACGGGTGCACCACCATGTGCATAGATCGGGATTACGCCCGAGCAGAAGGATTCGAGCTCAAGGAGCTCGATCGGAAGATCATCGCGCGGAACGCGGATGGGACAGAGAACACGCGGGGCAGGATCACTCCTTACGTTGAGTTGATCATGCAGATCGGACCCCACGTCGAACGCCAGAAGTTCCTAGTCACAGGGCTCGGCAAGGCTCGCGTCTTCATCGGGTACGATTGGTTGTTCCAACACAACCCCGAGGTGGACTGGCGGGCGCAGAAAATCGTGTTCTCACGATGCCCGCCGGAGTGCAATATGTCCGGCACGGAGATCGGGAACGGAGTCCCGATGGAGGATGAGATAGAGGAAGGCGATTCGATCTTGCTGGTCGACTTCGCGGAGCAGATCGATCTGCGCGCCAAGGGCACACAGGCGCAGCAGATGGCGGAGGATGCCGGCAAGGAGAAGCCGAAGAGTACGGCAGATGACGTGCCTTCTCAATACCACGAGTACTTAAAGGTGTTCGAGAAGGAGTCGTTTGACGCGCTGCCCGAGAAGAGACCGTGGGACCATGCCATTGAATTGGTCCCCGGAGCCAAGGCGGTGGATTGCAAGATCTACCCGCTATCTCGGGAGGAGCAGGGGAAGCTCGAAGAGTTCTTGGAAGAGAATCTTGCGAGCGGGAGGATCCGGCCGTCAAAATCACCGATGGCCTCGGCGTTCTTCTTCGTGAAGAAGAAAGATGGTGCACTGCGACCTGTGCAGGACTACCGGAAGCTCAACGAGATGACGATTAAGAATCGTTATCCTCTTCCGCTGATATCGGAGTTGATCAATAAACTCCGAGGTGCCAAAGTCTTCACCAAGCTGGACATCCGGTGGGGCTACAACAACGTCCGGATCAAGGAGGGTGATGAGTGGAAAGCTGCATTCCAAACGAACCGAGGGCTGTTCGAGCCGCTTGTGATGTTCTTCGGACTCACCAACTCGCCAGCGACGTTCCAGACAATGATGAACGCGCTGCTCCGTGAGGAGATCAATGGAGGGAAGGTCATCGTGTACCTCGATGACATCCTGATCTTCACGGAGGATCTGGAGGAGCACCGCGCGATCGTAAAACGCGTGCTCAAGGTTCTTCAGGATAACAAGCTATTCCTGAAGCCATCAAAGTGCGAGTTCGAACGCGCAGAGATGGAATACCTTGGCGTGATCATCTCGCACAACTCGGTGTGGATGGATCCCATCAAGATCCGCGGAGTGATGGAGTGGCCGGAGCCAAAAAACCTGAAGCAAGTCCAGTCATTCCTCGGGTTCACGAACTTTTACAGAAGGTTCATCCGGGGTTACGCAGACGTTGCGTAGCCGCTCACACGGCTGACAGGGAAGGAGGGCTTCCACTGGGGAGAGGAGCAGGTGATCGCGTTCCAGAAGCTTAAGGATCGGATCGCGGAGGACGCCGTGTTGGCAATACCCACCGATGACGGCAAGTTCAAAGTCGAGGCTGATGCCTCGGAAGGCGCAACGGGCGCAGTACTGTCGCAGGAGCAGAACGGGGAGTGGAGACCGGTCGCGTTTCAGTCCCACGCACTGAACGAGACGGAGCGGAATTACGAGATCTATGACAAAGAGATGCTCGCGATTATGTTGGCCCTAGACGAGTGGAGCGCATTGCTCAAAGGGACCAAGCATCAGTTTGAGATTTTTACTGACCATAAGAATCTTCAATACTTCAAGCTGCCGCAAAAGGTCAATCGGAGGCAGGCGCGATGGATTACGGAGTTGTCACAGTTCGACTTCTCCTTATCGCACCGAGCAGGCGCGTTGAACAAGAAGGCGGATTTGTTATCGCGCAGAGCAGATCACGACATGGGAAAAAACGACAATGAGAACGTTGTGCTTCTCAAGCCGGAGTACTTCCGATCGCAGGACATAGTGATCGAAGGACCAGAGGTCGAGATCTTGGAAAAAATCAAAAACACAAAAAAAAGTAGATAAGAGTGTCAAAGTGGCGCTAGAAAAGAAGTTGCCCGGATGGGAAAAAATAGACAATATTATATATTACAACGGACTAATTTACGTACCACGCGATGAAGAACTTCGCGATAAAATTATTGGACTGCATCACGATTCCCCCCTCTTGGGCCACCCCGGAGAGAACCGGACCCAGGAGATGATTGAACGTAATTATTGGTGGCCGCGAGTCGGCAATCAGGTCTCTAAATATGTGAAGGCATGCGAGGCATGCCAGAGGACTCGGGTGCAACGGTATCAGCAGGGAAAGCTGAACCCGCACAAGGTCGCGGAAGGGCCGTGGCAAATCAATATCAGAGGATCTTATCGGTCCTCTGCCGGTATCTAATGGCTTCAACGCCATACAAGTCTGGGTGGACACATACACCAAGATGATCCACTGTGAGCCGACCTCGATGGAGCTCACGAGTGAGGGGATGGCCCGCTTGACGCGGGATCGGGTGATTCGGTACCACGGGGTGCCGAGGAAGATAATTTCGGATCGGGATCCGAGATACGTCTCGGGGTTCATGCGGGAGCTCAACCGGCTTCTCGGCATAGAGATGAACCCGAGCACGGCGTTCCACCCGATCACGGACGGGCAGACGGAGCGGATGAACCAGGAGATTGAGAAGTATCTCCGGGTTTTTGTAAATTATCGCCAATCGGATTGGGCGGAGTGGCTCGCTTTGGCCGAGTTCACACACAACGACAAGGCTAGCTCGGCCACAACGATGAGCCCGTTTTATGTAAACACCGGTTATCACCCTTGGAAAGGGATCGAGAACGCGGTGGAGTCACGGAATGAGGCGGCGGACGATTTTGCAAAAAAGATGAAGAAAATACGTGACGAGGCCACAGCGGCGCTCGAGAAAGCCCAGAAAACAATGAAAAAACAGTACGACGCGCATAGGAGAGATGCGCCGGAGATCAAGATCGGCGACAAGGTGTGGTTGGATGGACGAGACATCACCACTAGTCGGCCGACGAAGAAGCTGGACGATCGGCGGCTCGGGCCGTACGAAGTCCTGGAGAAGGTCGGCGCAGCGGCTTGGCAGCTCAGGCTGCCGGAGACAGACAAGTCACATCCGGTCTTCAACGAGTCGAAGCTGACGCTGTACATGGAGCCGCCGGAGCATAGGCGGGAGACGAGACCGGCACCAGAGATAGTGGCCGGGGAACCGGAGTACGAGGTCGAGGAGATTATCGACCATCGGAAGGTGGGACGGGGTTACCAATACCTCGTCAAGTGGAAGAACTATCCGCTCGGGGAGCGGACGTGGGAGCCGAAACGGCACTTGACGCACGCGGCCAAGATCCTGGAGAAATACCAGAAGGATCACGGGCTGGGGGAAACGTCGAAGAAAAGGGCCGTGGACGCAAGGCTGGATATCGGCAAGATGGCCGATGAGGAGAAGGCGGCTTGGGCCGCAAAGCTCAGGGCGATGGGGTTAATGCCGCCCAAGGAGCAGGAAGTCGGCAAGATTGCCGAGAAGAACCGAGGATGCGCCCAGGACAGGGCGGACCGCTTCCTTGCGGAACACAGCAAGGAGGTGCTGGCCGAGACGGCTAGGAAGCTTCGTGCGGCAGGGATTATGCCGCCGAAGGAGGAAAAAGCCACGGAGGAAGTCGTCAAAGACGATACCAAGGCGGAGATGGCGGCATTTGCGGCCCGAGCATGCGCGGCGGGACCTATGCCGCAGGAAATTGCAGCGCAGGCTGCCGAGGAGGAGCCGGTGTCGGCGACGGGCGGTTTACCCGTGTTGCCTTTAGGACACTGGGATTATTTAATACGCCGGTATAAGCCGAAGAAGGAGTCGGTGGACTACCCGAGGAGGTTCCTTTTCGACCCTGAGACGGGCCGTAAAGTGGAAATATTTAAATTCCCCGTGGATGGGGATGAAGGATGGACCCGCGATACCTCTGTCGAGGTTTAAATCGCATTTATCTATCATCGTCGGGACGACGATCCTAGGAGGGGGGTAATGTCACGCTTCGACGCGTTCCAACGCCGCACGTGACCACGTGCATCCCCGACGTACCCGACGGTGTATCTCTATTTATTCCACGTGACCGCGAACCACACGTGAAGGACCCATGACGTCACAACACGACGACACAACAAGGTGATCGACGCCTAACGACGACGGGTTATTGTACACGAACAATATGGACGATGGACACACATAATTAATAAATGATCTGTTTCAGTAGTATACCGACCTTAAGTCGTTATTATAGTCAGTAATTATAGCGACCTCTAAACAGTATAAATACAGTAGATAGTTGCTTGTATTCCTTAGACTTTTTATTCAGTTCTTCTACCGCTCCTCTTACCCTCCACACCCCAATCCTTGGTCGCACTGCGCGCCTTGGACGGAGATCGAGCTTAGTTGTGACATGAGTGAGTTGAAGTTTGCTTTAATTGCCTTTCAAGACATCTCTTACTTGTCTCTGAAATACAGCAGAGGAGCATAGATAGATACACCCAGTAGTGCATGATGTCCACCTGCCAATCATCAGCCTGAAAAAGTCCTGTGGCCAGTAGGAGAGCCCCCATTCAATCCGGGGCTGGGTAGTGCGATGACATCCCCAACATCTTTTTCCCCAAATGAAACATGTGTCTGCCTCAAATCCTCGAAACAGCGGATATAGATTCCTCCATTCACGGTTCAATGCCACATTTCCTATTTTTGAGTTTTTGCGGGAGTTGCAATTTTCCTTTGACCTGCTCGATCATCACTTTTTTGTGTTCAACTTTGCCTCATAAATACCCCCAATATATTCAAAAGATGAGTGGGACTAATAACACCTGGTAGCACATGCTGTGCACCTGCTTTCTGTACATGCTCTCTTGAGCAAGTAGGAGGACCCCGTTCGATTCGGGGCCAGGTACATAGTGGGAGTTTTCATGGAGTTTTTCATCCCATAACTGACGAGATCATTTTATTGAAGCTACTTATTTTTTTTTGAAGTTGGTTCCGCACTGCATGCAAGTGAGGCCACTGAGTGTATCTTATTTCATGCATGTAAATCCAAGTTGTGATGAACACATGCTATCATCATCTGTGTAACACAACACTACATTTTTTTCAAAGTAAGCCTTTATTGGGGGAGTTGAAGCATGTGCTCCACTCCTCACCTTCTGTCCTTTCAGATGAGTGCAGGCAGTTGACTAGCAGGGATAAAGACACCCAGTAGTGCATGGCATACACCTACCACTAGTACTTGTGAGCCTGAAAAATGTGCTGTACAGGCAGGAGAGCCCCTGTTCGATTCGGGGCTGGGTGATGTAGCTGCTTCAACTATCACTTTTTGTGTTCAACAGTGTCTTTTTAAACCCCCAATACAATCAAAAGACAATCAGGACTTAAGACACCTGGTAGCACACGGTGTGCACCTGCTTTCTGTACATGCCCCTTTGAGCAAGCAGGACTTGGACCCCGTTCGATTCGATTCAGGGCTAGGTAGTATGATGTTTGTGGAGTTTTTCATCCTTTGACCCACGAGATCATTTTATTGATGCTACTTATTTTCTTTCTTTTCTGCACTGCATG